>CAWUFW010023574.1:0-73243 GCA_963921515.1 Calotriton arnoldi
ATGTCACACACATACACAACCTGGAAATGTGACCATGCCACATGCTCCGAAATGAACTGTTGCACATCCCAGTGGTCATGTGCACAACTTACAAAGGACCCTGTCCCCATGAACACATGCACAGCCTGGGTGTGGCTGCCCACAAGTGCCACCACAGAAACCACATGTTAACCCCCATACACAGAAAAGGTAATGCAGCCTTACATGCCTTAGGAAACAGTGTGGACTGGGTGTGGTGTTGTAGGTGTGCCCCTGGGTCTCTGGCAGGTATATGTGGCTGGCATACGTTCACCAGTGACAAGCATGGTGACATATGCGACTGACCTGTACAGGTACGCGTTGTACAGCAATGGACCGATCGGTGTGCCCGGCCGGCCCATTGCATCTGTTGTGAGCGGGTACGCGTTGTACAGCAATGGACCGATCGGGTGTGCCCGGCCAGCCCATTGCATCTGTTGTGAGCGGGTACGCGTTGTACAGCAATGGACTGATCGGTGTGCCCGGCCGGACCAATGCATCTGTTGTGAGCGGGTACGCGTTGTACAGCAATGGACCGATCGGTGTGCCCGGCCGGACCATTGCATCTGCTGTGAGCGGGTACGCGTTGTATCCCGAAATACGCGTTGTACAGCAATGGATCGAACGGTGCGCACGCGCTGGCTGGGGCCTGGCATGGCAACGGACGCGTATTCGAAGCTTCAACGAGTCTGATGCAGTGAATTCAGTTGGCCAGCCACAACAATGTTGCTAAATCATGGGTGTCATGAACTTGGATTTTTGAAGGATGCTGTGGGCGTGTATTAGTGCTGCTATTCCATGGATTGGTCAGATTCAGAAGATGCAAACGACTTGGACCTATCACTTTGGACACATGGGACAGTATCTGCCTCTGCAGCACACATATAATGCTGGCTGTTCCCCTGAGAGCTCACTTCCCTGCACTACATGCTCCAGGACGACATCTGCCACCAACACTGCTGCTGTCTCTGCATCCTCTGGCTACTGCAATGGCACGTACTGTGGAGAGAGCCCCAGCCTTCAGCCTTGAGGAGAACCAGGCCCTGCTGGACAGCCCATTTCCACAGTACAGCAAGCTGTATGGGACACCAGGGGAGCAGGTGAGTGTGCTGTCCACTGCCTTACTAATTTTGCATGTTGTCTGACTAGCAGGACTTACAGTGTGCACACCACTGGCTAGCATGCTCACTGAGTAGTTCTGACCCCCAAAGTGTGTAGTTACATGCACTGAACAGGTACAGTGCAGTAACAGTGCATTCCAACAAGGTTTACTTCCCATGCAATGATACCATGTAGTAACTGCTGGCAAACTGTTCATAGCCATCGTTGCACTGCCTGTGTACATCATGTGCCCCAGTGATTGAGACATGTATATCCAACTGTGTGATGCACGTATATGTTGCATGTGTAGTAATGGCATTTTCACTTTGTCATCCTCACAGGTTGATGCCCACCAGAAGCAGGAAATCTGGCCGACCATCGCCCGGGCAGTAAGATCCATGGGGGACTACAAGCGCCGGATCCGCAACTGCCAGAAGAGGTGGCAGGACCTTCGAGGCTGGACCCGGAGGATCGCAAGGGTCCAGCTGAAGCTGTCGCCTCCTCGCAGGAGGGGCGGACACCGGACCCTGACCCCCCACATGCTCAGGATCCTGGCGGTGGTCTTCCCTGACCTGGATGGGCAGCTGAAGGCCAGACAGCAGCAAGGAGGGGGTGAGTCCATGACAGCACTGTGCACTTTGTCTGACATGCTATGTGCCCTCCTCTGGCTTGGTTAAACTTCCACAGTACATCAGTCTTGTGGTCCAGGACCCATGTCCCTCTATTGTGACATGCCCACTCCTCATCTGATACGCATATGTGTGGCCCTTACAGTCAGGAAATTGTGTCACTTGGGGACTGTGTCATTGCATTTTGCTTTGCTCAAGGTGGGGGACAGCATTTGTTCCGGTGACTATGTTGTGGGATTCATGGGTGGGTCAATTGCTCACACAATGCCCAAGTCCTGACATGTAATCTGGGTGTAACTTTGATATGTGGTCCACTTGCTGATCTGATTCACCACATGTCCCTGGGGTATTTGGCACACCCCCATGCTGTGGGTGGGAACAATGTTTGGGCCTCAGGAGTATGTATATCAAGTGTGTCACACATGCTTAGACACCTGCCTACTGTCCAGGACTCATCCCTCTTACAGGTGGAGCTGGACAGTCATGCCTACTCCAGGGCATACAATAGACTCTGTACTCCCACTCCCGTGGATCATCTGACATGTTGTGATCAGTGACATGTTCCCTCAAGTGTCTGCCTCTGTGTCAGTGTGCTGTGGCTTCGTTGTCAGGACTACTGGTATGTTTGTCGGTTAGGGTTCAGCATGCCATCTGAGATGTGACCATGTGAGACGATACTTCTGTGACTTATAGATGTTTGATCACTTGACTGTGCACACAGGTGTATGCGACTGTGACTTTCAGGCAGCTGTTATTCATTCACAGCACACTGTGAGGTGCTCAGGTTCTGGGAGTTGTGTTTCATGTCCCCCATATGTCCAATTGGCATGACGTGGACAAATACTAGTTCAGATGATGTGGTGTGTGGGGATGGACATGTGCACTTGTCAGTTACATAACTTGCATTCCCCATGTCCTAGGATTGTGACACAGTGCAGACTGTTGTTGGCAGGCTGCCATGGCCATGTGACTGGAGACAGTGATGTATGACTTTGCAGGCATGCCTGTGTCATGGCATTAAACTTCCTAAGAGTGATCCTGCAGGGGAGTGACATGTGCAACATGCACCCCATTGTGGCATGGATTATCCGGACATGGGTGCATCATGGTGTCTGGTGCTGGTATGCATCACATGCATTTCTATTTAGACTCTGGCCATCCCTTTCTCCGGACACCTGCACTGACTCAGTGGCAAGAGATGTGATGTGTGCATGTTCACATACTTCACTGTGTTCCCTGCAATGTCCAACAACTGTGTAGGTGGTGCATGTGTCCACACTGGGGTCTTACCATCAGACAGGCACCAGACAGATGGGTGCAAGGGCAGGAGGGGTGTGAGTCCCATGGTTGACCATCAGACTGACAATTGGCTTCTCCAAATCTGTGTGAGGAGTTTTGGCAATGTTCTACTAAGGATGCCAGGGATGGCTCTGTAAGTGCTGTACTTACTGTGGTGTGTGCGGTCAGTGCAGGTGACTGATGTTTGTCTGTTTCCCTAATAGTTTGCAGATACATCCACGGCCACAGGAGGGGACAGCTCCACGGACCAGGAGGAGCAGTGGAGCCAGACTGGGTCAGCAACTGACGAGTGGTCAGAGGGACCCAGTGGCACGGAGGGCGAGGGGAGCCACACCGAGGAGTCCTCAGCACCATCCACCTCAGCTGAGGACCACAGCAGCTCGGAGGATGACTCCCTTGTGGAGGCGGGTGTCAGCAGCCACCACACCCCCGCTAGTCTGTCTGGCCCCGCCACCACCACCACCGCCCTCCCATTGGCTCCAATTCCAGACGTCCGTGGAGGCTCCCGTGTTCGGGAGCGTGTCTCCTTCGTGCCAGGCACCGCACCCCTGCCCCTGTGTCCCCTGCTGCCCTGAGTGAGGAGTCTGTGTACCTACTTCGGCAGCTCCATGTAGGGCAGACAGCAATGCTGAGTGTCCTCCATGCACACACCACTCTGTTGACACAGCTGGTGTCGTTCATTGAGGGCATCTCGACGGGTATGTCTGCCCTACAGAGGAGCAATAAGTCCATGGACTCCTCCCTGACGGCAGCAGTGTCCCTTCTCCAGCAGTCCCTCCCACCTCCTACCTCTGCCCCATCCACACTTCCTGGCACCCTACCTGTCCAAAGCACATGCACACCTGCACAATCACCCAAGCACACAGACACGTGCAGCACAGACACACCCAAAAGAAAGGCAAGACGTGCACACAAGCATCCTCAAGGGACAGATACCACACACACAGGGGATGGGGAACAGACACACACACAGGCATCCACAGTCACTCCGCAGTCCTCCAAATCCTCTCCCTCCAAGACCCCTTCCCTTGCCTCACCTGCAACCCCACCTACACAGCAGATCTTCCTGTGTGACCTCGGCCTCTTCCCTCCGATCCTGCAGATCTGGCATACCGGGGAAGAGGAAGTCCACCCACACAGAGGGGAGTGCCCCTCACCCCCGGACACCCTCCCCAGGCACAGGCAGACTGAGGACCCCATTCGGAAGTCCCCCGGACCAGGAAGGGCAAGACCCCACCACCACCACCACGCAGCTCCACCACCCAGTCTCTCTCCTCCATCCCCCAGGCCACCACTCCACAGGTTCCACCGCCACACCCTGCCCCAGGTTCCCCACACACCGATACCGCATCCCCAAACTTCTTAGGCCCTCCCCCTGCCACTTGCTCTTCCACCCCCAACCCAGACGCTCAGCCTGTTTGTGCCACTGGTGTGGAGACCGGGTCCCCCCCCCTCTGTCCTGCCCACCTCATCTGCCCCCCCTTCCACTCCCTTGGAGGCATGCACTCAGACTGTGTCCCTACGGATGTTCCTGTTTCTGATGCTTGCTGAGTTGTTCTGTGTTCATCCAGCATCTTGGACCTGGTTACTCCGGGATGTGGGTGCATGGCTAACTAAGGTTCATCAGGTTGTCATCCCAGGTTGTCTTTGTTGTCAGGGCTGGGGATGTGGGCAAACGCAGATGGGACACATTCAGGATTCCCCTTGGCACTTGTTGGTTACACATGTCATGTAATTTACAGTCTATGGTAGCTTTCAGTGATTGTGACACGTTGTGTGTGTGACTGCTGCCACTCCTCAGGGTCAGAGCTGCAATGTTGGAAGTTATGTACGTGTGTTCTTTGTGTGTCACCTTGTCTTCTTCATTGGTGTGTGACTATGGCCAGGATCCCATTGATTGTGGTGGATTTCACGTCATGCCCATGTACCGCGTAGTGTGCAGTGTGTCAGACATTCACGAGTCTTGTTGACTGGCCATGTGTGATGGGTTTCTGCACCTAGTTCCCCCACCACCCCTGGGATTGTCATGGGTGCATGTGCAATGTCACCAGTCCATGTGAGCTTCACTGCTGCACATGGTGGAGATCAAGGTGTGTGGTGTTGAGTGTGTGCAAATGTGAGTTGTTGCACGGCTAGACCTCTACCTCCATATTGGCCATGGCTGGCAGGCCGTGCTGTTTGATTTGTGCTTGTGCAGGTGTGATGGTAGTTTGTTGCTCAGGACACATGGCTGTGGTTCACAGTGTGAATGACATCTACCTTTGTCATCACAGTGGGATTATCATGCAGGGTAGTGTCACCACAATGTGGGGTCCCTGGGGGTAGTGCTGTGGTGGGTCTGTCTCTTGCTGTGTTAGTTGCTGTTCCTACTAGCTTGTGTGACATGTGTAATTTGGGCTCCCTCTCATCTAACAATGCCTCTTTGCCCACATAGGGGAATCCGATCCATGAGTTACTTTTGTATGGCACTGTATACACATCTGTGCAATTGGAATTCAGGCCTCCTCATGTGTTGTGTGGTTGCCTGGGGACACTGGCACACACCCCCATCACCTGTTGTGTTTGATATGCAGTGTGGGTCTGCCTGTTTGTGTTTGTGCATTTGCACCACTGCATTGGCATATATTGAGTGTGCCATTGGCTGTATGTTGTTTGGTGGCTTTCCCCTGCTGTCCCTGGGACTCCAAGGTCATCAGTCAGCACAATAATCATGGTTTGTATGTCCCATTGCTGCCATGGTATGGTATTTGTTCACCTGACATCTACAGTCTCCGTAGGATATCTACATTTGTGTGTCCATTGGTGCAGATATGTGGGTCTGCATTATGATGGTCACTTCTGTCATTGTGTTATTTGTGAATGTTGACAATGTGAGCCCCCATGGGTGATGTTTGTATGCACAAGGCCAAAGGTATGTTTTATTTGCACTGCACTGTTTGCCTCACCCAATCTATGTTGCTATGGGACACAAGCACTACTATGCCACTGATGTGTTTGTTGTTGTGTGACCAGGAATCATCCATGCAGTTTGGCTTTGGCAGCTTTTACCCTGACTACACTTCCCTTTTGATCACTGTGGTGATGGGGCTTTGGGCCCCATTGCCACACTGTTCAAAAGGTGCATCTGCTATGGACACCACACCTACCTTTTGGTCACTGTGGTGATGGGGCTTTGGGCCCCATTGCCACACTGTTCAAAAGGTGCATCAGCTATGGACACCACACTTCCCTTTTGGTCACTGTGGTGATGGGGCTTTGGGCCCCATTGCCACACTGTTCAACAGGCGCATCAGCTATGGACACCACACCTACCTTTTGGTCACTGTGGTGATGGGGCTTTGGGCCCCATTGCCACACTGTTCAAAAGGTGCATCAGCTATGGACCCCACACTTCCCTTTTGGTCACTGTGGTGATGGAGCTTTGGGCCGCATTGCCACACTGTTCAAAAGGTGCATCAGCTATGGACTCCACACTTCCCTTTTGGTCACTGTGGTGATGGGGCTTTGGGCCCCATTGCCACACTGTTCAAAAGGTGCATCAGCTATCGACCCCACACTTCCCTTTTGGTCACTGTGTTGATGGGGCTTTGGGCCCCATTGCCACACTGTTCAAAAGGTGCATCAGCTATGGACCCCACACCTACCTTTTGGTCGCTGTGGTGATGGGGTGTTCAACCCCATTGCCACAGTGGCCATGGTCGGCTTGCATTGTGGAGGCCACACACATTTATGTGTGACACATGTGCTAGGGGGTCACATTGTATGTTCAATGTCATGTTCAGTGTTGTAGGCATTTGTCACAGACTACACACGCTTGTCATGGTGTTGGGGGGGATGTAATTTTCAGACATTCCTTATGTGGGAGTATGCTGGTTGTGTCATGCATTACCCGTCCTATGAGTAGGGGTGGAGGTAGTGGCAGGCATCCAGCCCCCCCTGAGTAGGGGTGGTGGTAGTGGTAGGCATCCATCCCCCTAAGGGTGGGGATGGTAGTAGTGACAGGCATCCACCCCCCCTGAGTGGGGTGGTGGTAGTGGCAGGCATCCAGCCCCCCCTGAGTAGGGGTGGTGGTAGTGGTAGCATCCAGCCCCCTGAGGGTGGGGATTGTAGTAGTGACAGGCATCCAGGCCCCCCTGAGTAGGGGTGCTGGTAGTGGTAGGCATCCAGCCCACCCTGAGTAGGGGTGGTGGTAGTGATGGCCATCCATCCCCCTAAGGGTGGGGATGGTAGTAGTGACAGGCATCCAGCCCCCCCTGAGTGGGGTGGTGGTAGTGGCAGGCATCCAGCCCCCTAAGGGTGGGGATGGTAGTAGTGACAGGCATCCAGCCCCCCTGAGTGGGGTGGTGGTAGTGGTAGGCATCCATCCCCCTAAGGGTGGGGATGGTAGTAGTGACAGGCATCCAGCCCCCTGAGTGGGGTGGTGGTAGTGGCAGGCATCCATCCCCCTAAGGGTGGAGATGGTAGTAGTGACAGGCATCCAGCCCCCTGAGTGGGGTGGTGGTAGTGGCAGGCATCCAGCCCCTAAGGGTGGGGATGGTAGTAGTGATGGGCAACCAGCCCCCTATGAGTGGGGATGGTAGTAGTGATGGGCATCCAGCCCCTATGAGTGGGGATGGTAGTAGTAAAGGGCATCGAGCCCCTATGAGTAGGGTGGTGGTAGTGGTAGGCATCCAGGCCCCTGAGTAGGGGTGGTGGTAGTGGCAGGCATCCAGCCCCCTGAGTAGGGGTGGTGGTAGTGGTAGGCATCCAGGCCCCCCTGAGTAGGGGTGGTGGTAGTGGTAGGCATCCATCCCCCTAAGGGTGGGGATGGTAGTAGTGACAGGCATCCAGCCCCCCCTGAGTGGGGTGGTGGTAGTGGCAGGCATCCAGCCCCCCCTGAGTAGGGGTGGTGGTAGTGGTAGGCATCCAGGCCCCCCTGAGTAGGGGTGGTGGTAGTGGTAGGCATCCAGCCCCCCCTGAGTAGGGGTGGTGGTAGGGTGGTGTTGGTGGTAGGCATCCATCCCCCTATGGGTGTGTATGGCATTGGTGATGGCCATCCCACCCCTATGGTTCTGCTGTTGGTAGTGTACGTCATTTGTGCATCCCTATGTGTGTGTGACATATTTCGGGTACGTGTCGTTTGTTTGTATTGTTGGTGTTTGACTTACCGTCTGCGCCGTACGCGTCCGTGCCGGTCCCGGTAATAGATGTAGAGTATAGGTAGGACCTGCGCAATGGGATTCATGCTTGGATCGTCTCGTTCGGGTTTCTCGTGTCTTCGAGTCGTACTCGTAGCAGGCTTGTTCATCTCGTAGCCGTGGATCGTCTTGTGGCGTGAAACGGAGCTTATGTACGGCTCGCCCGGATGCTCAAACGTCCCGGACGTAGCGACGGGTTCGGTGCGTACGGAGTGCGCATCGTACTCGTCCGGGCGGAAGGTGCTGTGTATTTGCTTCCGTACGACTCGATTCAGCGTTTACGGATCCGGCTCGGGCGGGGAACAGGAGCTGAATTGGGTAAGTACGGCTCGCTCGGAAACAGGGTTGTTATACGCATCGTACTTGTTCGTCCGGACGAATGTTCGAATCGGTCGGGAAACACGCAATAGGCTGGTTTTTTTCCCGGACGAATACTGTTAGGTGCGCTTCCGGCCGGGATCGGAATCGACCCCATAGTCTCTAGTCTGCTTTGTTAACCCAGGCCACCAATAGTGTTGTTTCAATAAAAAAACAGTCGCCGTAACTCCTGCATGTGCACAACCTATCCCTTCGTGTGCTGCTAGAATGAAACCTAACCTACGATCCATGTTTGGAATTACTCTATCCCCCACTCCAGGAATCTGAGCAAATGGAATGTTATTGGCATCTAACTTGTAGGAGTACTTGAGTGGAAACCTTTTTGGTACTGCTCCTCTGTTTTTGTGACAAGCATTGACAGCTACCATAATCTCACCGCCTATTCTCGTTTTAGAATGAGTGATTGCAGCTACGGAAGCCGTGCGTACAACCCCCTTTGTGGTTTCATCAGCCAATGAATTCCCTTTAACGTGAACGCCATCATGCTGATGACTCAGTGTATGTATCACGTGAGCTCTCGGTAGTTCGCTTTTCAACTCCCCTACCTGTTCCCATAGCATTTTATGCTTAATTGTGCCACCTTTTGCATCTTTGAACCTGTTTTGAACCCAGTGCTGCAAATATTCATTATATGACTGTACACAGTAAAAGGAATCGCACACAATTAGTGTGGGGAATTCTCGATCTGTATTCACCAGTGCCAGTATCAAGGCTTTCAACTCTGCCAGCTGTGCCATGCAGTCTCCTAGAGATTGCGTTTTTGTGCAACTTGGGTGGAACTTTCCATCCCGCATGCGACCTTTAACGATTGCACATGCCGCGCTATATTGTTGCTTACTTCCTATGGCCGGTTGAGCTGATCCGTCAGTGTAAATTATATATTCATACTGATCTAGAGGCATTATTTCGTTTGGTAGAGGATATTCTTGTTCATATTGCAGAAATGCTTGTGTCTTTAAATTTGGGTCGTACCTGTATTCTACATCTGATGCAGTGAGAGAATTAGCCAATTGTATCCATCTCGGATGTAAGGCTTTAGCGTTAGGAATGCTTGCCTTTGTCGCAGCATCTAAGGCTGGAACCGGAGTCACTACTGTTATTCGTTTCCCCTGAGCCAGTGATCTTTCTCTTACTACAGCAGTCTGTACTGCTGTGAGAATCTTTTCTGTAGATGCGAAGCGCATCTCAGCATTTGTGTACAAATGTGATTTGTATGCAATTGGTACTGTTTCACCTTCATTATATGTTAGATAGGTGTACCCAGATTGACCCGCAACTATACCAATCACTAGGTTGCGTACGTTTATGCGTGTCTGTAAGTGTTTGGAAGCTATCATGTCAGCTTGTAAGGAACGACTTGTATCTGTGTGTTCCTGTGTCCATTGTTTTACTGAAAATCAGGTTTTATTACATTTTAGAAAGGTTTTACTCTTTCTGCGTAATCTAAAATGTATGTTCTACCAAAATTTAGGAATCCCAGGATTGATTGTAAATTTTTTAATGATTTTGAGGTTGGAGCAGCGCACATTTTTCTAAAAATTGGCTGCCAGGCTTTTCCCTTCACTTGAAAGCTCATATCCTAAAAACAGGACACTGAGGTGGGCAATTTTTGATTTTTTAAAGTTGAATTTGTAGCCCTCAGATGCAAATCCCAAAATTATGGTATTCACTCTGTTCAAGTGCTCCTCTAGGTCATCCTCCATTAGATAAATATCATCCACATAGGACAATGCCTCTTCATCCAAATTTTGAAGTAACTCAGTTACTCTGGCCGAAAACAACCCCGGGCTGTTCTTATACCCCTGGGGGAGTCGACAAAATTGACTCTGGGAACCTAGCGCTGAGAATGCTGTCAAATACCTGCTTTCAGGCGTTATATTTTGGCAGAAAAATCCATTTGAGATATCAAGTGTTGTTTTGTATTTTTTCCGCACAATGTTATTCATTAATGCGGCACTGTGTGCATTTTGAACTGCAAATGTCTTGGTGCAAGTGTTTAAATGTCTGTAAACTAGACGATATGTGTTGTCAGGTTTCATGACCGGAGACAAAGAAATGTTCATCGATGAGGTGCAATTTTCGATCACCCCTTGGTATTCAAGTTGATCTAAGATCTCCCTGACCTATTTTTTAGCTTCATGCTTTATTGGATACTGCCTCTGCGCAGTTGGAGTATTTTTTAAAGGAATTATGTGGTGGGTTGAATCTTCATCCCATCCAACATGGTTTTTGTATAATGCAGGGGCTTGGGCTACCGCCCACTCCTGCGCATATGTGTGTTTTAGGTGACTGGGAATATGGTCTGAGAATGCCGGTAAAATTACCGTTTCTCCTTTAGGGCAATCCATGACGAATGCGGGCGTCTAATCTTGTTCAGCTAACAAAATGTCATAGCCGAATGACAAGTTCTCCCAAAAGAGACCTTTAACTGTCCTACATTTGTCCCCCTCCATTTGGAGTGTTATTTCATATAAGTTATGTGGGACACTTACCCTAGTATCAGGTGTTTTCACCGTGATATAATCATTCAAGTTCGCTGTCACCAGAAATTCCATCAGGTTCTGGCGAGCTATTGTTACTTGTGCTGCGATGTCTAGCATCGTCAGAGCCCATTCCCTGTTCAATAGTCGAGTTCTCAGAATTCTGGGCATGTCTGATCTTTAGACCTGCAACCTTCTTCTTTTTGAACTGTGGCTTTTGCTTTGGTTTCTCTTCCTTTTTAGAAGTGTAATCTTGAGCGTGCTGCTTGGCTCTGGACTTTGTACGCTCTTCTTGTCTGTCTGACCGTCCTTCCCTCTCGGAGTTTTTCGATGAACCCTGAAAGGAACGAGTGGAACGTGTATTAGTATCCTGATACCTATCAGGTTTCCTAATATTATCCCTATTCCTGAGGTTATACCTCTTTTCGGAGGGCTCCTGTGGAGGGGATCTACCTCTGGATTGAGATCTGTTTCCTTTAAAGTTTTGGTGTTTTTTATTGTCCCACTTCTTCTTTGTTGAAACAGGTGTCTGCTTAGTAGTGTCCTTTTCAGGACTGCCCATCAGTTGTGGTTTTAAAGCTTTCCCACCCAAACTGGCTCTGCCTAATTCTGCATACGCAGTTTCAATTATTTTTGGTAGCTCGTGTTCCTGTTCTAAAGGGCTGAACTTCCTCAGGCGTTGGCGGATTGCCACTGAAGCTGCTTCCCCTTTAATGTTAGCTAGTATTATTGCTGATACCTGGGCATAGTTACCTAGTAACTTCATCCCTAAGTTCAGAGCAGGTTCTGCTCCGTACTCGTTTTGTATTTGTCTCAATACATCTGGTACGACTGCTAATGACAGGATACCATGAGTTTTGGTATAAATGGCAGCAAAGACTGTACCCCAAGTGGTACAATCCTCTATTTGTGGTGTTATCCCCATGGGCAAGCAGATTGTTAGCATTCTTTGTTTTTCATACGGGGTAGTATTCGGGAATACTGCCTCTAGCTGTGTTATTTTCTGAGCTACCCAGAATGGCATTGGTTCACGTTTTGTGGGCATTTTACCCATCACTGCGTGTAATGTTTGTGGTGTGATTTTAGTTGCTGTACCCTGAACTTGAGTTCCATTTGTTGCAACTATTGCTGGTTGGACTGTAAGTGTACTCATGACGAATTGCGTCAAGTTTCTGTACATTTTTATTAATTCTTTGTGTTGTGTGAGTAAGTCTCCTGGCGGCATTGTTTCAATGTCAGGATGTGGTATGTAGGCTGCTAATATTGGCCATGTTGCCCCTTCTCTTCCAAGCGGGCCGAGTCTCACTCTTCTTTTTATATGGGGTAGGGCGCCTTTAAACCAGTTTAAGTGTTCCTGGTATGTGAGCGGAACCTCAATGTCCTCAAACAGACAATATTCCGCTGGTGCATCTCCTTCTGTGTAGGAGTGAAATGTTTTTGTTCTTGCATTTGCTGCTGGGAATGTAACCCACGAATAAAATACCTCTGCTCTGTTTGATTAACATAAACTGTGGGATTGGTGGCGGACTGATTCCGAGCACCCCCACTGGATACGTTAGCCTGGCTGTATTAGCTAGATCACAGTGCCACTATAATCTCCTCTTATCACGGAGAGAATAGATTCTGGAAACCTCAGAACATGACAACCCTGATCCCTCAGAATCGTGGAAACAATATACTACCTTTCGCTCAGTCACTCGTGCTCACTTAGTTTGTCTCAGAGAGATACACAGAATAAACAGGCTGGGCGTTTTCAATAAGTATTTATTGAACAGTTGTTATTGTAGTGTAGAATAGATGAGCTGCAACAACCATTAGACAGTAGCAGAGATATATGATGAGCAGTACTACGAAAGTAAAGGGATGGTAAAGTTCTACCATCTTGCATGAATCATGAATATATACAAGTACATAAAACACATGATAAGAAGTGCATACTCCTACAATGCCTCCCTAACTAGATGTACCTAAAGGTACCTAGCATCTATGTAGGTGTTATGCCAAGAATCCCTCTAGGATCTAGTCAACCCCATTACCTGATATTGAGAGAACATGGGACCCCACCCTGGTCTCGAGTTGGACACCCCGCGAGGGATGTTAGACCACTGCGAGCCGGAGCGTCTGCATGCAGGAACCTCAGCGTCTCTGGTCAGTGTGTCAGCCGGGAAGTCTTGGTCTCCTCTGTCCTTCTAAGCAAGATGTGATGTATATATACCCATAGGTCTCCCCAGGGGTCCTACCTTGCTGTGTTACTGTGTCGGTCTACAGGATGACGTTGGGCCTGAACTTTATACAGAGATATTATACAGGAGATGTTTGTCCTGCTGTTAATCCTGCTGTGCTTCCAAGAAGCCTCATACATAATGTATGAGATTCGAAACAGGGGGAAACCCGCATTCTGAATGCAGTGTCGTATCTAGGTAAAAGGTCAGTCCCTAAGAACCGTTATGTATGTAATGTAGGGAAGAATATAGGTGAAGGGTTGCAATGTTACCTGCGCCTATATAGGGTACCTATATGGAATATAACAACTTATGCTCTACCAAAGAGATCCCTGACTTAGGGTTAACCCAGGTTAACACTCCTCTAGCGTGAGAGGAGAATCCTACTGCTTGGAATGTGCATTGGATTCTCCTCCTGTTGAGCATGCTATTATTAGGGGCTAGATGTGTCTCTTGGAGCAATGCGACAACCACTTCATGTCGTTTGAGGTAGGCCAATATTTTACGTAGTTTTCTGAAGTCATTCAGCCCTCTTAAATTCCAAGTTATAAAACGGGCTTTGCCCGCATAGCTACGCTTTGTGTCGCCTTGCATCACTTGTATCTGCTTTGCCTTATCGCCTGTAAACCGCAGCATTCTGATCCCTCTATTGCCAACATCATATCTATCTTGTCTATATGCTCTGTGAAATCAGAACAAATACCCCACCCTCCCCCTCCCACGCTATGCCATACCCAACTGTGCATATGCGAGCTAATTCCCACCCTCCCATCGTAATGCATAACAATTCTAATAGCAATAACTGTTACACAAATAATGATAATAGCATTATGCCAACCGGGCGGTAACACGCAGGGGCGGATGTTACCGGCAATATCCTCTAGTTTGCCAACATTACACCAACCGCCAGAAGAAGGTATGAGTCACTCAGCAGGGGAAAGTCCACTCGACCAGGGCGAGCTATGGAACGGACCAGGTGGGCGGCAAACATCACGGCCAAGGGTGCAGATGAGTATCCATGTATTCATGCCCAACTTAGTCTGTAGATGAGATGAGATCGAGACAGCGTTCTTAGTTCCTAGATAACTAGTCTGGTCTTAGCCACTGTCATAATTTGCCAAATCTAGAAAGAAGAATTGGAAACAGCAGTTCAATATCAATCATTTTCCTCAAGATTCCCAGCAGAGCCCGCTGCTCCGACAGCCAAGACCGGGTCCTTCTTTTGTGCGCTCGCCACGTTCAACTCTATAAGGGCTTTTTGGAGAATTTTAGGGTCTGTGAAAATTCTGGCTTTACCGTTAAACCCATCTCTCAACTTTGCGGGGTAAAGCATTGCATACTCTATGTGTTGTTCTCTTAGCTTCCGCTTCATGGGAGCAAATTGCCTTCTTGCCTCTTGCACCTTTAGAGTGAAGTCCGGAAACAACGATATGGAGCAACCCTCAAACCTCAGCTCACCCAGTTCTCTAGCTCTTTTCAATGCAGCATCTCTGTCCCTGTAATTGAGTAATTTAGCAATGACAGGATGCGGCAGAGTGCCAGGGGGAGGCCTAGGGCCCAGGGAGCGATGAGCTCATTCTACGACAAACATAGACAAGAAGATCTCATTACCCAGCAAGGTGATTAGTAATTTCTCCACAAATACTTCCATGACCCCCGTTGCCATGGACTCTGGAAGACCTACGATAGGCAGGTTGCTGCGCCGCGATCTGGCCTCCAAATCTTCAGTCTTGTCCTGCAGCACAGTCAAGATTTTCTCCATTTGCCTCTGGGAATTATACGTGTCTGTCTGCGCTTTCTCCACCTCTGAGACATGGCGTTCCGCCATGTCCACGCGTTTTGCATGCTTGTCCAGCCTTTCAGACATCCGGTCCATTCTGTAGAACAACGAGTCGATTTTCCCGTCAATCGTAGATAGGCTTTTCTGCATCGCTGCCAATATCTGCCTGATATCCCCGTTGGCGCTTTCGGGCTCCTCACTTGACATAGCTGTGGCAGTGTCCGCAGTCTCATCCCTATATTGGGATTTACGCTCTTCAAATTGAAGTTTTGGTTGTGATTTATCCAGTTTGCCCATTGTGCTGATTCGACCTGCGTGCCCAGCACCACTGCGAATGATGCAGCTCCCACCAGCTCTCGCCTGAAAGAGTCTAGGATAAGCAATGTAACCAGGGTTGTACAGCGTTCCAGCGCAGGTCGGCACAGATCTCGCCTGTGCGGTCCAGTTGAGACTATTGAAGTGCGGCCAGCGTCCTCGGAGTGGGCCCCCTCAAAGCGCTTAATTTGGCGGGTAATCGCAGCTAGGAAAAAATGCAGGCGGCAAGGTCCCAAGGCACAGCCCACGATAGGTCCGAACACCCAGTGAAGATCACCCGGCTTCAACTACTGGGCCTGGCTCTGTCTAGCAACGGCGCTTTCTGTCAGCGGGGGTAACTACGTCAGCGCCAGCTTCCTCAAGAGTTAAGTCCGCAGGTCCAGTGCAGGGGCACTGAACCCACAACCGACAGTCGCTCCACCAGCAGCAGTTAAAGCCAGATGCCCGCACAGGCAGCAGAAGATTTTCGGGTGCTGCCCTCTGCACTCCATTGAGAGTGGGGATATGGCCGACAGGCTCCAGCGCTGATTATTAGCCCAGCTTTGCTCCGAGCCGGGTCCCAAGTAAACTTTAGACCACCACTCACCGCGATGATAGGATCAGCAGGGGGAACCCGGTCTGCATACCGCAGGCCTGAGGCTGGGCTGATTCGCGTCTTCACGTCCCCAGGCAGGCCGCACTATCATGCGTCTCACTACCTAGTGGCGGAAAGGCTGCATGACGCAGCTGTCGGAACTCAGCTTCAGGCGCGACTCTCGGGCCGATCTTGATATCGCTGAAATGCTCCACTTTTCCCGCTACAGATGCGGTGCTTCCTGGGCGGCTGTCCCCGGGAGTGATTCGGATAAATGCCGGATTGATTAGGCAGCTGACGGAGCTAACTTAGTTGGCGGCCATCTTTGGGCCAGGCAAGCTCCGCCCCCCCAGTGCTGCAACACTTTACACTACACACTTCATGCGACACCATGGATGTGCTGTATTCACTGTATTGCGCTCCATGTTGCAATTAATGACAGATACGTCTGGAAACCTGACGTATCTGTCAGTGCTAAAGTCACACATTGCTGCAGTTGTGTCACAAGCATGACGCAACTCCAGCAATGCATGGGGCCAGTTGATCCCTGTGGCACTGCGTCACCCTCACGCCTGCCATGAGGCAGGCGTACGGTACTGACGCAGTGGCATCCTACAGTCGTTGCAGTGAAATCTGATGGATTTCACTGTGCCACTCCTATGAGGCTTTGTTGCGTGGGTATGCCCACCCTGCATACATCATACCTGATGCAGGTATAATGTGGCTCAGGGCTTCACAAGGTCACGCATATGCCTAGATGCATCACTTAGCAAATACGGCGCAACGTGGTGCAAGAATCGGGCTGCAAGTACGTCAAGAAAATGACACACCGGCCGGCTGAAACTGTCAGAAGGGCTCATGAATAACCCCCCCTGTTTTCTTTCCCTACGTTGGCGCACAATGGCTGCTATGCACCAATGCAGGCACCCTTGACTGTGTTGCGGAGTTGATTGATGTTGTGTCTCCATCTCGTTGGCGGAGTGGTGGTGATGAGGGAGTTGATGGGAAGTTCTTTGGTGGCCTTGATCCAGCTGCGACGGGGGGCAATGATGGAGGTAGTGTACGGTGGGCGTGATGAAGGCGTTATGTATACAATGATGGTCGGTCCAGGACAGTTCTGTGGTGTGGCTGTAGTTGAAGTTTCCGCTGGTGGAGAAGATGGGCTTGAGCGTGTGTCCGGCTATGTGGGTTGGTGCGGTGACTAGCTGCTTGAGTCCGATGTTGGCAAGGTTCCCCAGGAGGGGGGGTGTTATGGTCACTGGGGTTGTCCAGGTGGAATTTGAGGTCTCCAAGTAGGATGTAGTTGGTGGATGGGAGAGCCTGGGGTGCGATGAGGTCTACAATGACATCGGTGCATGTGGGTTCATGGCCCAGGGGGACTGTAGACGAGGGTGCGGGGAGGGTGGGGTTGGTCCGGATCTGGAAGTGGAGGTGTTCCATGGTACTGTCGGGTCATTAGAGTGTGTGGTCAGTCCAAGTGTGCTTTTTTAGACAATGACAATGCCTCCTCCTGGGTGCTTGGGGTGGTCCGTGTGGGTGAATTTGTAGCCGTTGTGGATGGTGATCACGAAGTCCGGTACGGAGCAGAGGTTGGTCCAGGTTTCCGTGAAGAAGGCGCTGTCTGAAGAGGTGGCATTGAGGAGGTCCGAGATTTCTGTTGCGTGTTTGTGGAGGGACCGCGCATTGAGGAGGATGCAGTTGAGCCGGTCGGCTGCGCTGTTGGTTGGCTGGGCGGCAGGAGGCGCTGGTGTGCTGATGTGGCAGAAGGTGCATTTTGCAGTTTCAAAAGGCGCAGGATGCAAGAGAATTCTACAGTGTTGCTAGATGGCAGGCGGTGTGGCATCCAGGGTTGATGGCGAGGAGGGTGTTGGCATCATAGCGGTGGAGTGTCCGAGAGGAAGGGTCCTTGGTGCTGGGCGTAGTCCAGGGGCGGACAGACACAGAAGGGATTGCCTTTGGTGCAACAGTGGTACACCCACTGCGCATGACCACACAGGGGCTGCCATTAAGTAGTGCTGCGGGGGTGACTGGACAGCTGGGAGGCGGAAAATGCGGGAAAGGACACTGGAGTGGGTGGGGACAAGGGGGCGGGGTTGTAAATATATTTTAAAATAATTGTTACCTCGGTGACGGGTCCCACGTCTTCTGTGCTCCTGCTCTCCTGAGTCTGCTTCCAGGAGCAAGAAGCAGGCAGCCAGACTCCCTCCCCTAAGCCAATCACAACGCTGCAATGCAGCATTGTGATCGTTCTTGAGCGCTGTGACAAGACGGTCAGCCAGGGGCTGGAGGGGTGGGCATGTACTCCATGCAGGCTGTAATGCAGCCTGCATTGCAAACAGGGAAGTGCACATGACTGTCATTGCGCACTTGAGTGGGCATACCACTCCCCCTGCCCTGCTCCGTGAGTAGAGCAGCCCCACCCACCCTCCTGCCCGCAAAGGAAACATGGGATGAGTACATCAGAAAGTTATCATCATGTTATGTTTCCTCTTCTTGCACTGCTTGAAAGCAGTGGAGTGACGCTCTTCTGCCATAGCGGATCAGCCACCACTGGGGGTGCATCACCCACAGGTGCTAGGCCTGAGCCCGACTCGACCCCCGGGCCTCCTCCGCTATGCGACCCAACTTCTCCTCACCTGGACATTGACACCGTGGCGCAATCCGCTGCACTCTCTCCAAATCTGAGACTCAGCCAGCAGGAGCCTCAGCCAGAATCGAATTCACAAGCCTGGGTAGCGCAGTCACCGCCAAGTCCGCTGGGGAACCTCCTGTTGTAGGTAATGCAACAGGGCCCCCTTAGGCGTGAAGTTGCAGCGCTCCCACCACACAAGTACGGCGCAGCTCAGGGGCCTCACCATCCACAGCGTCCAGCCAGTGCAACATCCTCTGGCCTGTGATGCAGAGAGGCACGGCCCACCATTGGTAATCTCCTCCGTGCACCCTGGTGTAGTGGTGGCGCGTGGTATGCGGTGCAGACCTCCCTACATTGGTGCGCAGGAGTGCCTCTACCATTCACAGCTCCAAGGGGCACCAGGCAGTCTTCTCACACAGGTCAGCAACGTGTCTCCATGCGACCTGGCAGACTTTACCACCAGGTAAGGGCGATCGCCGATGCCTCAATGTCTACCGCTATTGCCCAGCAACTCCACAGCACCTCTGCATTCCACTCCGGGTCCCAGATGCAGGCCCAGCGAGTCCTCTGGGCCCCGGGGACTGTCCGTACTTTCAAGGTTTTGGATGCCATGGTGTTGCAAGGAGTGCGCAATGATAAGTGATGCATCACTGGTTTTGCCCAGCGATGCGCCTCTTTTCATGATTGAAGCCTTCAATTTCCTCTTCCCCTGGGACTCTGGCTGGTCATCCTGGCTGTTGGTGGGGCTTGGGGGGGTTGTTGATCTGTGCTGCACTTGGCCCTGGCTACTCCATTCTGCATTCCATTGGTTTTGTTTCCTATTTTTCATTGGAGGTGGACTTATAGGCTATTTTTGCCTCAAGAGGAAAAAAAAGTCACGCTGGGCTGACTAACGTGAGTTTTTTTGCCGCTACTGGGTCTTTCGTCAGTCTTCGCCCACTAACGTCAGAATTTGTATCGCCTTCACGCTAGTGTTAGCGGCAGTTTTTACCGCAGCTACCTGAAACTATCGCCATGTAGCGACGTACTGTAAATACATCACTAACAGGGCAATGGTTTTTGGTGATAGGCCGCGTGAAGAAAACTTCCGCTAAATAGCGTTAGTTAGCGGCAGTTCTTGTACATATACCCCAATGTTTCATATTCTTTTATTTTTACTAAGTACATCAGTTCAGAACAAACCAACTCTTGCTAACCAAGTTTTCGTTTTGAGCTCCAGTTACTTTCAGGTAAGGAGTTACAACCTGGCTCTCTACAGTCCAGGTCATTAACAAGAACATGACGGCATCTGCCCTGGTACTTTTACTGAGGTGAATCCAATAGCCTAGTGGCGGGTTGGGAATAGGTATCTGATGCATACTTACTCATTCTGGGACAATCAAGAGGTATGTCTTTTTAAGGGTTTACAATGACTAATTGGGTAATTACATCACAAGAAAGGACATCACTGGATATTTGGACCAATAATAAGATCAAATGAATTATCATTATGTACAAAGAAATCAAAATCAGAGCAATGGACAACGTGGCTTCTATTCCAGATGACAGCATAAGAAATGCAGGCCATGGTATAAATGGGTGAACTTTGGACACTGTGTTGAGTTTTAACCTCCACATAAAAGCTCTTTGTCAGCAAAAGTCCCTACAGGTTTTGTGGTATCAGTCATTAACTCCAGAGGTAGCTGCGAGGAATGCATTTAAAAATAAACTTTTTCAGATGTTTTGTGAACACTTGGTCATGGGTTGGTTACACCTTTTTAACAGGTTAATCTCCAGGCTCCCCAAAAGCTTTGGAACATTCCCCAGTCATCTATAGGCTGTAGTTTTGCAGAAAACTGCCGACATCAGAAGGGTTGGCCTTCATGCTGCAGCTACATGTACATGTTTGGAGCAGCATGGTGGGGGTCTTTGTATTTTGTACTCTGACGGCCCAGCAATCGCTTTGTGGGAGGGTAAACTGACACCTACCAACACACCCTGCAACTGCAAGTTGCAATATTCCAGGGTGTAAAACAGGTCGTCGGTGTGAAACTGCACTTTTCCGTCCCCTTTCCGAGAGAGCGCTCACACAGAAGTTTGACAGCCTGCGAGAGGCAGCTAAGGACCTATTCTCCAGCAGAGGGCCAGCCTCCAGCTGGAGAGGAGTGTGCGTTGGGTGGATTTAACCTTTTCTGCAGCCTTTTCCACACTGATGCTGTGCGGGTTGTGTATTATTGGATTGTACCTCCCCTCTTGTGGGCGACAAACACTGTTAAACAGGGCACAAGATCAGCTGGACCATTTTTGATGTGACAGAAATAGCTGCAGCATTGGCTTTGACTGGCAGCAGCTTAGCAGGAGGTGCAGGCTATGTTTGGCCCTGAATTTCCCTGCTCCCATGGGTAAAGCGCTTGGTGAAGCTAGCGCCTTGGTTTATTTAAACACAAAAATATAATGGAGCAGTTAGTGCTCAGAGACTTAGAAGGTAGCTGCATGGTATCGAGCACTTATCTGAACAAGCGTAGAGAACGGCCCTGGCTCTACCCCGCCTCCATTGAGCGCAACTGCAGAGCATTATAATGAAGTGTGAATTTAAATTTCATGTGTGAGTTGTGGGGTTTATAGTAGTTTAGGGTGGAAAGTAATTTAATTTGAATTCATTAATAATTAATTGCTAATTAATATTAATTATTTAATGGATAATTAATTATGTTAATTGTGTAAGGTATGAGTTGTGGGGTTTTTAGGAGTACAGGGTGGGAAGTAAATTTAAATAATGAATATTTATGTATTTTTTAATAATGATTATTTAATATATAATTAATTATGTTAATTGTGTAATTGCTGTTTTATTACATTTTAGGAGTGTGTTGTATATTTTGTGGGGGTATATTGTGGAAAGTAAAATAAATTCATCTAAATAATAATTAATTTTTAATTATTGATAATTAGTTTGTTGATAAATATTTATGTTCATAGTGTAAATAATCAGCTTTTTAAAGTTACGTTTTAGGTGTTGGTTGTAAGTTTTGTAGGGGTATATGGTGGGAGGTAACTAAAATAAGATTTATGTTATGCATTTTTTTGTTAAATAATTATTTAAATAAAAATATGATTTTTATATGACAATTGTTTTTGGATTTAATTTTTTAAAATGTTTGTAATTATTTATGATATGTATTTAAAATTATAATATGGATTTATTTTAATAAAATGTTTAGATGAAATATATTTAGTTTTTTTAGTTTATATTTCAATTTATTATTTTGTTTTTGAAATTATTGTATTGCTTTGTAGGGAATTTGTTTGTTTCTAATGTACTACTGACTGCAGTCTGGAAATATAAAATGTTTTCCTTCCACAATCCAACACTTTCCCAACTGTTTCACTGACTGGAGTGGGAATAGTAAATTGTGCCCCTCCACAATCCAACACTTTCCCTACTGTTGCACTGACTGGAGTGGGAATATAAAATGTTACCCCTCTTCAATTCAACACTTTCCCTACTATTGCACTCATTGGAGTGGGAATATTAAATTTTAGCCCTCCGCAGTACTACAATTTCCCTACTGTTGCACTGACTGGAGTGGGAATATTACATCTTACCCCTCCACAATCGAACACTTTCCCTACTGTTGCACTCACTGGGGTGGGAATAGTACATTTTATCCCTCTGCAATCCAACACTATCCCTACTGTTACACTCAGTGGAGTGGGAATAGTAAATTTCACCCATCTGCAATCCAAACACTTTCCCTACTGTTGCAGTTATTGGAGTGTGAATATTAAATTGTATTTCTCTGTAATCTAACATGTTTACTGGGGTTGTATCAATTGTAGTGGGAATAGTAAATTTTAGTACTCTGCAATATAATATTTTATCTAATTTTGTATTTATTGTAGTGAGAGTAGTATATTTTACAATGTTATTACTGTTGTGTTGTGTGAGGTGGGAGTAGTACATTTTATATATTATTAGTATAAGAATGTGTTTATTTTTGTTTCAATTGTAGTGGGAAATTTATATGTATTAATTTTTAATAATTTATTTGATATTGTTTTAATTTACATAATTATGTTTTTGTTTATTTAGAAGAAGAATATTTTTAATTTTTAAAGTTTTTTGCTGGCAAACTATTTTTTTACATTAAAAAATATATGATGTTTACTTTTAAATTTTAATTAAAGTTGTTTTTAAATATCTTATGTTTTTGGTATATTTATATATATATATTATATTATTGATTTAAAAAAAAACATATAATTTAAAAATATTATTTTAATTATATTTTTAAATAGATATATGTTAATATATATGTATATATGTATGTGTGTTTAACTTTTTGAATGTAAGTTTATTTGTTATATTTGTTAAAATATATATTAAATATATTTAATTTTTATTAAATTAATGTTATTATTCAACGTATTTAATTTTTTATATTCTAATTTGTATATATTTAAAAATCGATATTTAATACACTGATATTATTGTAAACAATAATTTTTTTCGATATTTTTGTACTTAGATTTTAAGTATATGTAGGAGATATTTTTGCAGTCGATATTTTTGTCTCAAAATTTTTCTAGGTCGATGTTTTACTAGTCGATATTTTGTCAGTGAACCCGCTACTATGCACACCTATGAGAGAGGTGGGAAAGGACAGGCCTTTTTTTCTCCATACAGTACTAAGCACACTTGTCATCTGAGACAGAGGTCTGAAAGGAGAGAGGTTTCAGCGGAGAGGCCAGTCTCTCTCCACACACCCTACCATGCACACCCGTCATCTGAGAAAGAGGTCTCGGAGAAGCAAAAAAAGGGCCAAAGCTCCACCAGTAGTTACCATTCTTATTACATGGTCGAAGAAATGCTGTGATGTGATTGGCTGAGAAACCAGAGATAGCTCAGTTTGTCCTTGGTGATTTGGAGGAGAAGGAAGTCTGTTTGAGTTGTGCTCAGTAGAAGTGAATTTATGTGGGAGCTGAAAGAGACTGGTGTCCTCATCTACATTTAAGAAAGAACTTCAAGTTCAGTTATTTAATAATATGTTTTTATAAACTTTGTTGTAAACGGTCAGTAAGTGTACTAATGTTGGTAAACATGTTATATACCATGTTTAGAGTGAAAAGCTGTTTGGGGATGTGTAGATGTGTTAATATAGCTTTTGAGAGATACACATAATGTAGAGAGATTCGCGCAAAGCTTGCAGATTGTGTTAAAAAAGTTGGGTCTTAATTTGGATGTCTGTCAGAGTTGCCTCCAACCGACATTCCTGTGGTTTCAGAACCGACCGATCTCGGGTCGGCGGTGAAAATCTGCATTTACAATGCGACCGCACATGGTGCGGTCACAGACTCCCATTTCCCTATGGGAGCTTGTGCAGCAGTCGGAAACCAGCTGCAGCACAAGCTCCCATAGAGAAATGGGAGTCACTGTAAATCCCTGCACCGTGTGGCAGGCACCTCATGGTGCCTGCCACACGGTTCAGGGATGGATGTACAGGGGGGCACCTTAGGTGCCCCCTCAGCCCTCAACCGGAGGTTGCGGAAGGAGGGGGGCCCTACTAGGGCCCCCAAAGTCACTTTCCGACAGGCTTTCCATGTCAGAAAGCCCAACATGGAAAGCCTGTCGGAAACCGCCATCATAATCCCGACGGCGGAAATGCCGTCCGTAAGGGATTATGTTGCGGTTCCGACTGGCCGACAGGCTCCTTGAGCCCGTCAGAAGCCAGTCAGATTGACCGGCCGGTTTCAAATCTGACCACCATCATTGTAATAAGGCGGTCGGATTTGAAACCTTGGATGTCGGTTGGAAAGCCTGCGGTCGGAGGCTTTCCAACCGACATCCAAATTAGGGCCGAAGGGTTTCAACTTTATATACTTGTAAATAAAGGAAGTACTGTTTCTTAATTTATAAAACAATGTTATAATACAAGCTCTAATGTTTTATGAACCTCATTGTATATATATTTTAGACCTGTGAGATGTTTGAGAGGTGAGATTGCTATTTCTAGTGTGAAACATTGTGGTGAGTGTTAGCAAAGGTGTGTCAAGATGAATGTGCTACTTTATAAACTGTTATGGAAGCACAGTTCATGGCAGGTTATAATTTAATTGCAATACTATGAAAATAGACTGGTTGAGGGTGTGGAATATTTCAGAAGAAAGGAATAACAAGTTACTGATGCACTAAATATAAATATGTGATTGTGGGTGAAAAATGTAGTAGCCCTTAGAGAATATTGTGATGTATCACTGTTATGAATTATTGATCAATATGTAACTTTTGTCTTTTTTGTTATTTTGTCTTTTTTAGGAGGAAAATGGAAATAATTATCTGCTTACATAGGCAGCAAAAAAGAGCCTTGTTAACACAAGCAGGATCATTGTGCTGTAATAACCACCTCTTCAAGCACAGTATATTTAGGTTAGAAGGATGTGGAAGTCCTTGAACAGTTGTGCAGTTCAGCAGCACGAGCTAACTCTGCACGAGCCAGACTTTGTGAACTGTAATTTATAGATGTGCTACTTTGCTGAGACTTTCATGCCACCTAGCCTGCTATGATATATGAGGAAACTGAAGAGTCTTTGGCAGGCTAAGGTGGCCAAAAAACTGTAAAGAAGTGTTATGTAAATCAAAATCAAGTAGACAAATAAAGCAAAAAGAGGGAGACATTAGCGCATGCTGGTGAGCCTCAGAGAAAAATATTATATATTGTATACTAGTTTGTTTAATAGTTAGTCATTTAGTCAGTTAATATAGTTGTTGTCGTTTTATATTGTTGTTACATCGTTTTGTTGTAATAAAAAAGTTTAAAGTTACTTTTGATTTCTTTGCTTAATGCTTATTATAAATTTCAATTTTTTTTGTAATATTGCAATATTCACTAAAACTGGCAGTTCCATCTATAGGGACTGTAAATATGGTGCTGCAAGTATATATATCTCTATGGTACTATGTGTAGGTACTATGCATATCTTTTATCCTACAGAGACTTGGTAATAGGTCTGGGCGGTGAACTCCACTTCGTTCGTGGAGTTCTCTGCACTCCGCAGAGCTCGCAGAGTGCAGAAAACTCAGCTCTGCGTAGTGCAGAGGAGTTGTTTCCCCACTCGCGCTCGCGAACGGTAAGTTTGCGTGCGTCTGCTGCTGATTGGGTAGAATTTCTACCCAAGCGGCAGGAAGACCAGCGTGAACAGCAGTTCGCACTGCACTCTGCCGCATGCGGAACTTCGCGGAGATGTTTTGTCACTTCGCGGAGTTCCGCGTAGCAAAACTCCGCGAACTACGCCCAGGCCTGCTTAGTAATGGAGAAGGCAATTATTTTGTTAGGCAGCTATGGTGAGTTGTCATGCAACAGTGAGGTGTCAGTAGAGAGATTAGTCCTTGTCCATTCTGTAGGATAGGGACCTCTGATACAGGAGAGAGGTACTGGCACAGAGGGCAGAGCATCTTCATACACTAATACGCACTCCTGTCAACTGCTGTGCACACAGTATTATGTATGACAGTCGCCATTGGGAGTAGTCTGAAAGAGAGGTGAATATGTCCCCACAATCAAAAATGGACACCAGTTGTGCAAGACACAGTTTTCAACAGAGAGGATACTTCATTTTATACTCTACTATGAACATTAATCACTATGAAGAGAGGTATGTGCAGAGAGAACAGTTTCTACCCACAGTATACTTTGCACATATGCTACTCTGGGGAGATGCCTCAGCTGACAGGACAGTGTGTTTCCATACCATAGTCTCTATAGTTGTTAGGCAAGACAAACTTCTCAGCATAGAAGTAATTTCATTCCTACACATTACTTGTACCTCTGTCATCCTGGGGAGAGCTGTGACCAGAGAGGTAAGTCCCTTTTCACCCAGTAATTTGCACACCCAGCATCCAAGATACAGGTCGCAGGAGAGGAGCCAGTCTCTCCCCACATTGTACTATGCAGACTTATCATGCAAGAGAGATCTGTCAGCAAACAGGGCAGTTTTTCCCCAGAGCCTACTATGCATACCTGTCAACATGGGAAGAGGTATGAGCAGAGAGATACATTCTTCTCAAACCCTACTACAGACACCTCACACCCTGGTTAAACCTGTTAATGGACAGGTCACTCCCTTCCCAGACACCACTGCATATCCCGTTTGGTCTAGGGAGAGGTGTCAACAGAGAGACCACTCCTTGCTAACACCATACTGCACATCCATGTTGTTCTGGAGATTGATTTCAGAGGAGAGGAGAATGTTTCTCTACACACTACTGAATATGTTTGTCATCCTGGTGAGAGCTGTGAATGGACAGTTAAATCCATTCCCACACCCTAATATACAAGGTTATTTTCCTGGGGAGAGGTCTCAGTGGGGAGGCCAGTACTTGTTATACTTACTATGGAATAGTCAGGTTTTACATGTAAGGCGTGTACCTTCCCCACCCTACTAAGCATATTGCTGAGCATGGGGAAAGATGTGAGTGGAGAGGCAGTGTCTCTTTACACCCTACTCTACACACTGGTTACCTTCATGCAAGGTCTCAATGGAAAGGCCAGTCTCTCCCCGCAGTCTACTATGTATAATTGTTAGGCTGTGGAAAGGTGTCAGTGAGACCCCAGTGTCTCCCTTCACCCTACTGTGCACTATTGTTACACTGTGAAAAGGTCTCATTTGAGAGTCTACTTTCTCCCCACATACTACTAATAGGGACTATAAGGCACAAGTATTGTAATAAAGGAAAGTGTAAATTCTTCCTATTAAAAAGTTTACGATCTCACACGACTCACAGGATCATAAAAAGTAGTGATTTAACTTTTTCTAATAATAATAAATGGACTTAAAGTAAATAAATGAGTATCAATGTGTGCTATGTACCACTGTTTGTCTCAAGCAGATAAAACATATGGGGTTGTTTCATAAATCTAAGTGATTTATTACAGATTAACATTGAGGGCCTTATTACAATGTCGGGACAACACTATTGCGGAGTCGGGACCGACTGACCTCTGGTCGGCGGTCCCAACTGCAGCCTTACAATGCGACCACACATGGTGCGGTTGCATACCCCCATTTCTCTATGGAAGCTTTTGCTGCGGCCGTAAACTGGCAGTAGCACAAGCTCCCATAGAGAAATGGGAGAATCTATTCATCCCTGCACCGCGTGGCAGATACCTAAGGGTGCCTGCCAAAGGGTTCAGGCATTAACAGGGGCCCCAACCGGAGGCAGCAGGGGGCCTGCTAGGGGCCCCCAAAGTCACTTTCTGACAGGCTTTTCATGTCGGAAAGCCTGACATGGAAAGCCTGTCAGAAACCAACATTGGAATCCCTACAGTGGAAATGCTATCCATAGGGATTATGGTCAAGCCTCTGACTGGCTGACAGGCTACTTGAGCCCGTCCGAATCCAGCCGGAATGACCGGCAGGTGTCATTTTCGACCACCTGCATCGTAATGCGGCAGTCGAAAGTGAAACCCGCGATGAGACTCATCATAATGAGGCCCTAAATATTAACTGAACACATGAAAAAGAACTCTAAACAGTACATTAAAACAAAATATAGAACTCTATGGTCTTGTGAGCGTCTCACAAGGGAAACCACACACTTAAAAAATTATACAATGAAAGTTAATACTATACAATATTAAAACAATCTGACTATTCTCTTTCTAAATTCTAGTTACGACTTATAAAAACACATACAAAGGCTATGAAAAGTATGCTATTACAATATTAATGAACTTGCTGGGAAAATGTCTCAATATGAGAGTCAGAAGAACTGAGGAGATAGACAATCTCAACACAAATATTGCTTTATTAATCTGTTTTATACTCAAACATCATTTTTTAGAAACATTTGCAAAGTGTGCACTCTTTCCTGTTAAATTACAATACGAAAGCAATTCCCTTTTACAATAATGTCCGCACACAGGATATAATATTCATTTATTCTACCATACATACACTTAAACCAAACAATATTTAACTTTAAAATAAACCCTAGAAATTCACTGAAAAACCAATGATTAAAGTAATGTTATAGTTAGGTGTGATAAAAAGATCTGTTTTTGTTTGAAAAAGACTTAGAAATTCATTGAAAAAAACAAAGGTTAAAGTAACGTTATAGTTAGCTGAATTTCTCAGTGACATCATTAACGTTTTGAACAAAAAAACCCCAGAAATGAAGCAGTTATAGTTAGCAGCACTAACTATAACTTGCACCGCCGCAAAGCACTGATTATGACCTCAAATTTTACATCACTCATAACATGTTCTATGACATCCTTTATGACATCACTGATGACATCTCAAATGACATCTCAAATGACATCACTGATGACATCATACATTGAGTGTGCAAGCTTTTTTTACAGTTTACATAGTGGCGGGTAAGTACCATTCTTCTTTTCTGCGTAATTATGTTCAGCTTGGGTCCAGCTAATGGGTGTAAGTGTTTACCAAACACATGTGATCCTAATGCACAGTAGCTGTATACAGGTATGAAGATGTTAGAAATGTTTGCATTCATATTACTTCTTTACCTAATTTTGTAACAGAGTGTGTCCAGCTAATCAGTATAATCCCAATGCACCAAGGTGTTTAGAGGTATTGACCACATTATAAATCTTTGGACTGTGTGCAGTTGCCATTTAGCAACTTGTGTTCATTATGTTCCACACAAGTATTTTGGTACTTCAGAACAAGTTTCCAGCAGGGCAAAGATTCTATGTACTACATACTAAGTATTGTAAGCAGCCTTGAGTTATTAGACAAAATCATCTCAGCATGACAATTTTTACTTAACATAGAAGACTGTGTGCACCAGGTACTAACCTAAGTACATATGATTGTTTTGCTACAAAAGATGCGCTATCTGTAAAGTTTTCACCACAGTATGAAGGCTACAGGTAGTAGTGTCTTTAGCACCTTCAGACCTTGGTTATTTTAAGTGAATAGTTGCTCTTTGGACATGTTTTGCATAGAGTGTACACTGTTCTTTGTAGATACTTTTTAATACTCTGTGATGTATCTCTCATGAGAGTTTCACTTTCTGCAAACAGTGTGGTACATAGTAAACTCTCTCCATAGAGTAAACAGTGTCAACAGTACCCACTTTTCTACTTCTATCCACTTTTTTTCACAATGTAGGTTCAGTGACTGTCAGGGGTTTGACACAGGTAATGACTGTCCGTAGTAGGGCTTTAATTATATAATAGGGTTTCAGTATCTGGAGGAACTTGGTTTTCCCATAACAGTTGTATACAGATTGAACACCGTGTGTAGGATAGGTTACCCTTTCATCTGAGGTTTATAGTCAACATGAACTCGGCTACCCATGAAGTGCATGGTATAGGGTCAATGTTGTACATAACACAAGCTTGCTTTACCTATGAGTGTTGATTGTATGATAGCTTCATATTATTCTGAGCTATTTTGCACTTATATTCATAGCTCTAATGCAATACCCGTTTATACAGCAATGTGCACATAAGAAGCTTGGATGAAGTTATTAATGATGTCATCAGTGATGTCATAGAATGTCATGAGTGATGTAATATGTGAGGTAATGAGCAGTGCATGTCAGGGGCTCAAGTTATAGTTAGCTCTGCTGAAAATGTTAATGTTGTCGCTGACATATCACACCTAACTATAACGTTAATTTAACCTTTGTTTTTATTAGCGTAAAGTATTATTTTATTACCATATTTAAAGCCAACAGCCGCCGGGGGTTGGCTACAGCACCTTATGTTTTTAAAAGAGGAGGGGTCCACATGCCCCACTCCCCGAGCCTTATTAGGCCCAGGGGCCCCATCCCCTAGAGCTGTTTTATTAATTAAAGGGGGATGTGTGCTGTGTGGCCCCCTCCCTGAGCCTTATTAGGCCTTGGGGACCCCATCCCCAGGGCCTTTTATTTTTTAATAAAGGGGAGAGAGCGCATGGTCCCCCCTCCATGAGCAATACTAGGCACTGGGGACCCCATCCCCCAGGGCCGCTTTTTAAAATTAAAGGGGAGGGCGCCCACATGGCCACCATCCCTGAGCCATATTGGGCCCTGGGGATCCCAGGGATACTACTTAAATTAAAGGGGAGGGGATCTGCCTGGCCCCCTACCCACAGCCTTATTGGGCCTTGGGGACCCCATACCCCTGGGCTATTTTTTTACATTAAAGGGGTGGGGGGCCACATGGCCCCCCTCTCCAACCCTTATTAGGTCCTGCCGACCACATCCCCTAGGGCTAATTTTTTTAATTAAAGATGAGTGAGGCCTCATGGCCCCCCCTTCCCAAGCCTTATTAAACCCTGGGGATCCCATCCCCCAAGGCCAATACTCAAAATAAAGGGGATGGGGGCCACATGCCCCCCCAACCTTCTTAGGCCTGGAGACCCCATCCCCCAGGGCCTTTTTTTATAATGAAATGGGTAGGGAGCTGGCATTGCTTCCGCCCAGAGGAAGCAGCTACTAATGCTGCTCTCACTCTCTTCAGGTGAAAGCAATATTTTGACCTGTTTCCCTGCCCACATCAGTTTATGCAGGGAAACAGATGCAGTTATGCAGTCTTCCCCCAGCATTTTCTAAGCTCCCACTGGCTGGGAGCAGACTTTATGTTTACTCCCATTTGGCAGTAGATTAAAAAACGCTCTTGCCAAGTGGGAGCAAACACAGGTTTCCCTGCCCATGCTGGTGCGGGCATGGAAAAGACTATGTCCTGGGGTGGGCTCCCTGGGACATAGCGTGTGAGCGAGCCCCAGGGAATGTGGTCCCCGAGGCCATTAATGGCTGAGAGGGGGGGCACGTGGCCCCCCTCCCTTAAAGTAATCAACCCTGGGGGTTGGCTCCCTGGGACCTTTAATGACTCAGAGAGGCGGGCTGGGTGGCCCCCATCCCCATTTTCAGTAATTCCAGCCCTGGGGTTCATTCCCCAGGGCCTTTAGAGGTTTCAGGGAAGGGGTTAGCATGGCCCCCTCCCCATTTTGAAATATTTAGGCCCCTGGTGTGGACTCCCCATGGCCTTGTACGGATCGTGCAGGGGGCCTACCTCACATATACATTAATTTCAGCCTCAGGGTGGGTCCCAGAGGCCTATCATGGTTCAGGGAGGGGGGCCAGGTGGCCACCCTCCCCTTCGTTATTGAAATTGGTCCTGGAGGGTGGGGTCGCTGGGGCCTCTGGATCAGTCCCCCTCCCCTTATATGCACATCTCGGCCCTGGGGTTGGGCTCCCTGAGGCCTTTAATGGCTCAGGGAGGAGGGCCACACAGTCCCACTTCCCTTAATGAATACAGCCCCGGGGTTGGGTTCTCCAGGGGCCTAAACACAATAAATGTTGCCCAGCCGCTATTCTGCTTTTTTTAATTCAAAGGAATCCGCAGGATCGCACCAATTTATTCAGATTATTTTTTATTTTTGAGTTCACGGGGGCCCTATGGGTCCCCCCATGGGGTCTAGGGGGTCAGGGTATCTCTACCCTGCCACCTTATTTGAGTTTTTATTTTTTTCTTTAGAGAAGGGACCAAAGGCCTGATTATGATGGTGAGAGGACTGCCACCGACAGGCCGTCCTTGGCGGTCCACCAGCCGACAGCCCCTCTGTCTGACCACTGGATTGCAATACCGGCGGTTGGACCCACATTGGTCAGGGGGAAGACCGCCACCTCTGCCAGGATCAGTGATCCTGATGGGGCGGTGGTTGGATTTGTAGTCCCGAATGGCGGCGGTGCCAAGGCAGGCACCGCCGTCGGCATTATGTTATCCCTTTCCAGCAGCCTTCTCATGGCGGGAAGACTGCCATTGAAAGGCTGTCAGAAACACAATTTTGGGGGCCCCAATCAGGGCACCCATCCATTGTGGGCCACTATAAAGTTATCCTGGGGGCACATGTAGTGCTCCTACTCACCTCCATTCACTGTGTGCCATGCTCCACATGGGGCCTGGCACATGGTCCATGGACTTGCAGGAAGTGCTAATTTTCACAGCGGCTTGTGCTGCACCCATTTCCCGGTCTGCAGCATAAGCCGCTGTGAAAAAGAGCACATTACGACTGCCAGTCCAGCGGTTGCATCGTATTGCGGTGCTCACTATGGCTGCAGCAACATTTTTCTGATGTTGCTGGCAGTCAATCAGAGCGGTCGCTCCTGCAGGAGTCTGACTCCGATGGGAGCAGTATGGCCCAAAGGGAATTAAAGCTCCTCGGGCCAATCAGAATTCTCTATTTTTAAACTGGTGCTCCTGCGAGAGTCTCAGATATACAGCCGTCCAGATATACGATTATTTTTGTACCATAAGTTCTTAAAAACTATTGAACAGATTTACACCGAATCACAAAATGCACAATCTGCAGAACAAGGTTTAGCTTCCTGCCAAAAATGTAATTCATTCAGCCATTTTTGGGGTAACCCGTCTGAAAGAAGTCTATGGAAAATGTATGGGTAATTCGCATATATCAACCCGCCTTTTTTCCCTGTCCCCGCTTGACAGATCACCCCAAAACTTTCCATGCACAATCTAGTAAAAAAGTAGCACCGCTTTGGAAAGTTTATAAATACATAAATATATATCCAAGAAAGAAGTGACTCAAACAGATGAACTCACCAAAGAACAAAAATGTATTTCCGCTACAATGCTTCGGTGTCCGTCTTCCTCAGATAATACAAGATGGCAAGATGCTTGCATATATAGTTCTTTTTGCATTTGCATATAAGGGGAGGCAAACCATCTTGTACTACCTGCAATGAGAATTCTCAATGGAAGAATCCGCCCGGAGTGCGGAGACTCCCCCACGACTGCTGGGCCTCTGCCACGAGTGCGGAGGCCGGTTGTGAATCAGGCCCTTAGTTTATTGTGCTTTCTTCTTATTAAACTGTGTTGGTACTTCTTAATGCTTTGTATTTGTTCTTTTGTTAAAGCCTGAACTAAGGTTTTAAAATTGAACCTGACTGGACCTGATATGGAATAGTACCTTTATTACACAGTGAGGTTGCACAACCACACCATATGATACATCACTTACTTTCCTCATATCTATCTATCTATCTATCTATCTCTCTCTCTCTCTCTCTCTCTCTCTCTCTCTCTCTCTATATATATATATATATATATATATATATATATATATATATATATATATATATATATATATATATATATATAAATGCACAAGGTATAGACACAGAGAAATTAGCAGACCAGACAATGCACATTACATGGTTAAGCACAGTATTTTGTTTATGTCTATTCTTAGAGTTTAACACGTGACATGGGTGTATTTTACTAAGCTTAATAAAAATGGCAGGCGGACTGCGTTTCCGCATGTGATCAAGGGCATTCTACTGCCCGAAACGCGTCATACGGCTACTCGCAAAATAAAGAACTTTTATTGCCACGCAACCTGGGTCCGTGACTCTGTTTTCCTCCGACGTGAGCAGGAAGGAGTCTACAGCTTGTTTATATATTTATATATATATATATTCACTGAAAAAAACCATAGGTTTCAGACATGTTATAGTTAGGAATTAGCATTTAAAAAACATATAGACTTTTAAGTACAGTAGTTACAGTTGTTGCAATGGGCAACACAATTTCAAACACAATGCAACATTGAGCTCAATGTGAATTTCTAGTTAAATGCAATTAGTTACTTTATGGATTACTTTTCTAACCACAGGACTGGATCCTAGATTCAGTCCTGGGACATCTCCTGTAAACAGTTGAGTAAAAACGTTTTGGTTACAGTAGTGATTTTTAAGGAATATTACTGTATTTTAAAAGTTGACACTTAGAAACTTTTTCACATAGAATCACCAATGTTATCCTATGGGAGGAAATTCACTTAGCAGGTAAGTAGCGTTATCGTTACTTTTTCTTACTCAGTGGTGGATCCTGGATCCAGCACTGGTGCATCTCCTGTAAACAGTTGAAAGAATGCGTTTAAGTCATACAGGCGATTTCTAAGGAATATTTGTAGTTTGTGAAAATCGACACTTTGAAACTTTTCTGCTGAAAACCAGACAATGGATTCCTATGGAAGGAAATACAAGTTACTGGTAAGTACGGTTAGAATTACTTTTCAGGGTCAGTGCTGGGCTAAAAGATGCAGCAGTGGGTTCTCTCCTGATAACAGGGGAATAAATTGGAATTCGTAGTTCGGCTGATTTTAGAGGAATATTATAAAGTTCCAAAACTCCACACTTAGAAGAATTTCCAAGTGAAACCAGTCAATGTTAGCCTATAAAAGGAAATTCAAGTTACTGGTAAGTACGGTTAAAATTACTTTTCAGGATCAGTACTGGGCTCAAAGATGCAGCACTGAGATCTCTCCTGATAACAGGTGAGTAAATCGGAATTCGTAGTTCGGCTGATTTTAGAGGAATATTTGCACAATGGTGAAAGAAGGGGGTGGGGCCTGAGGTGACATGTCTGCAAACACGCCCCGTGGCGCGTTTTAAGTTGGGGGATTAAGTCCCCTTGAATCATGAGGGTCCCTGGGGTCCAACTAGCCCACCCTGTACCTCCAGTATGCGCCAGGGAGCTGCCTTGCAGAGAGGTGTTCAGAGGCCACGCCCCTTTTGCACCTCTCTGCAACGCAGCTCTGTGGCGCTTTCTGGATGTACCTGGTGGGCTAGTTGGCCCCAGGGACCCTCAGGATTGAAGTGGATTTAATTCCCCATCTTAAAACGCGCCACGGGCCTGTATGCACACATGTCACCTGAAGCCCCGCCCTCCCTTCACCACTGTGCAAACGCGCCCGTGGTGCGTTTTAAGTTGGGGGATGAAGTCCACTTGAATCCTGAGGGTCCCTGGAGTCCAACTAGCCCACCATGTACCTCCAAAAAGCGCCACAGAGCTGCGTTGCAGAGAGGTGTAAAAAGGGGCATGGCCTCTGTACACCTCTCTGCAATGCAGCCTCCTGGAGCATATTGGAGGTTCAATCCTTAAGCTGGCCAGAGTACGAGCGGATCATGCTCCCCAATTAAGAAAAAAACAAACACCTACATTGCTGGGAGCCCGCAACCGTGCAGAGCGGCTTCAGCTGATTAATAGGGATGGAGCTTCCTGTTACACATTCCATACACAAAGAAGAAGCACTGAAGCCCAGTGCTTGAAACAAACCAAGCGTTTAATTCACAATAAAGAAAAAGGCACAATCTTTTTTCCTGGCGCACTTCGGCTTCTCTGTTAAACCTTGATCACAGATGAGCAGGTAAAAGTGTAAAATAATAATGTGCTTTTAAGTCCCAACACATGTGACAAAGTAACATATCGTCCTACAATGCCCAAAATGCACTTCAATTAAAGTCATCCATTTCTTTTGACTGTAATGTGTTGTATCAAATCATGCTATAATAGTGTCACTGCTACACAGTCATATTCAAATCATAATATTGAAGTGCAAAATCACTCCAAATAATAATGTGCATTTCCTCGCTCATCCTAGGGTTGCTATAAAAGGTTCAATGTCTTTTAAAATGCTGGGTGTTCAGAATCGTGTATCTATATATATATATATTGTTTCTAAATATATATATCTATATATCTATATATATATATATATTACCTACTGGCGGTCGCCAATTGTTAGTTATAGTTAGGACCTTGTTTCTGTTCAAAAAGCATTTTTTCTTTTGCCAATATCTTTGGCGCCGTTTGACGAATCTTTACAAAAGTTTCAAAACAAATGGCCCGCTTACTTTAGCTGCGGTGGTGAAAGTTTTGGGGTGATTCGTCAAGCGGGGCAGAGAAAAAAGGGGGGTACCAAAACACATTTTCTCCATGTTAATTTCCATAGGAAACTTTAGACACGGCTACAGCTCAAACTGCTGAACGGAATTACAACAAATTTGGCAAAAAGGTAGCTCTTGGTTCAGAAAGCGCCCTTTTTGTTAAAGGGTGTAAATCCAGTCAGTAGTTCCTTTAAAGATTTCTCAGATATACAATTGGGGACGTGGAGGATCCGCAAACCCTCCCGATCTCGAGCCTGAGATCTGATTGGCTGCCAACACTTCAAACCAGGAAGTTGGCAGCCATCTTGCGACTTGGTTGAACCGAGTCACAAGGAAAAAGGTTAAAAAAAAGGATAAAAAACAAGAAAAGGGGGCCGGGTAGACACACCCTGACCCCCTAGCCCTGCAAGGGCAAAAAAAGCATTTTTTTTTTAAATGTTGGTGGGATTCGTGATGGGTGCGTGAATCCGGCAGAAATTTTTTTAAAAACCGAAGTACGTTCTCCCGCGCTTCGTTTCCTTGAAGCCCCGGGGTGGGCCAGGTCCCGGGGGCAATGATCAAAAAAACATGCCGAATGACGGTGCATCGGAGCCCCGCTGGGTGTAAAGAACAGAGACGGAGCTACTGTGGTGGCCCAGGCAAGTGCGTGCTGATCTCGAGGCAACAGCAGTGAGGCGACAGCGGGCATAACGGCCCGGAGCAATTGAAGGACTGGCCTGGTCGAAATTTCAGCGCGGCGGAGGTGAGGGCGGGGGCTGCGGCCACGGCCTTGTGAGGAGCTGGCCGCTAACCTACACCGGAGCTCACCTTGAGGCCAAGAGCCCCTCAGAAGCGGTACACCAGAGCCGCGGCGGGCCCAGAGAATGGTGAACTCGGCGCTGTCGGCCCAGGCGGGTGCGCGCAGGCACCTGCGTGTTTGTGCTGAGGTGGCGGAGGCAGCGGCAGCCCGAGCGAGCCTCCCAGGATACACAGCAACGCGGCGTGCCGGGATCAGAGAGTGGAGCAGCACCCAACTAGCGGCCAGCATCAGGGCCAGGATTAGACCCCACAGAAAGCATGCCCACCTACTCCTGCAAGGCACGTTCATCTTTATGCAGTGGGGATACTAGGACTTGAGACCCACGATGCAGGGAATGCAAGCATAAGGCTTGTAAGCTGAGGCACGTCAGAGAGGTATTGAGGACTGTACCCACGAGGGTACCGACAGAGGGCATCAAAACAACCAAAGGTACTGGCGGCCTAAAATACAGGAAACGGCCTACAACTCTGCGGGAGAGACCTCCTTGCTTCAAACAGGAGGGATACCCGGATCTGCTGATACAGCCTGAGGGGTGACGCATGGAATAACTGTCAGCCAAGCAGTGAACACTACCACGTAAGGCCGGGACCGTGGTGCGTCAGCCTGCTTAGTTGCGACGCCCCCTGGGCTCAGGGCGGTCTTTCACCACGATGGGGCGCAATAAAGGCCCGGGGCAGAACTAACAAATTGATAAATATATTGTTGCAATGAGCCGCAACGGAGTGACGGAGGAGACGGCTCCTCCGCAGGAGCAGGGGGAACAGGATCTGGACCATCCCTCAAGGATATTATGCGGGCAATAGCAGGCCTGAAGGGCACCCTCGAGCCAAAATTAGACTCAGTTACTGAAGAGGTAAACCTACTCAGGGCTGACCTACGAAAATTGGGGGACAAAATATCCGCAACTGAAACAAACATCGGAACTCTGCAAAGCAAGACTAAACGCCTTGAAGAACAGGTCGCCGCCCTTACTAAACAAAATGTGGACATCATGGCCCGTCTGGAGGATCAGGAGGGTAGGGCACGGCGCAACAACATCCGCGTCGTGGGAGTGCCGGAAGGGGCAGAGGGACCGTCACTGGACCTTTTCGTGGAGCACTTGATCACCCACGTCCTCAAGCCAACGAGACTCTCCAACTTCTTTACAGTGGAACGTGCTCATCGTGCACTGGACCCCAGCCCACACCCAGGGTGCCTCCACGTACTATAGTGGCCCGCATCTTCAACTATCGAGATAGGGACGCTATCCTGCACGCGGCTCGAACTCGGGGAAATGTTCAGTTTGACAACACCACAATCAGGTTCTTTCCAGACTTTATGCTGCAGGTACAGCGCCAAAGGAGGGCATTTGACTCAGTTAAAAGGACCCTCCGAGAACGAAACGTGAAGTATATGATGATGTACCCCACAAAACTTAAAGTGTTGGCCGATGGGAAGTGGCACTTCTTCACCTCTCCTGAGGCGGCTGGGACTGGTTGGAGGGATGGCAAGTTGCTGGGCGGAAAAAGAATCAAGCACAATCACTGAGGCGAAAAGACCAGCAGCACAAGAATCATGGACTGCCTTCTGAGCCAGACAAAGCCACTCAACGTGGTCCAGATAAGTGACACTTAGGATACAGGGGTCATTGTAGAGGGGCCTGAAGTAATGGGTCCCCGTGCTCTGAGTTACCATGAGAGTGGGACGGGGGGCACAGCCTGGGCTAACCAGATAACACACCTCTGCGTGTGGCCGAGGGGATGATCTGTTTTGACGCGCCTTGTCCTTAATATTATTACCTAGTAGGTGCTTGAGCATGTTAATGGGGGATCATTAATGGATCTGAACTGTGCTCCTGCACTTCCAACCGGTTGGTGCTCGCTAACCCCCTCATTGTTACTTTGTCATGAAGTTTTTGTTTCGGCAACAGACACTCTGCATGTTGGGGTGATGGGGGGTTATAACTCACCTAGCAGGGATGCAGGGAAGGGGGAGTTTAGGGGTCTACGTTGTAAGTTCGTTTGTTGTTGTTTTAAGGCTCACAGCTCTAATAGTCAACAATGTACACATGAAGGGCTCAGGGCCAGCGCAAGATGCACCAGAGGTGCGCTGTATAACTAGATATGCCTGATACGAAAAGGGTGACGAACGAAGCCGGCATCTGGTCCTGGAACGTAAACGGTCTTGGGAACAAGATCAAACGGACTCTGGTGCTTCAATACATTAAACGCCATGCTCCAGAAGTAGTCATGCTCCAAGAGACACATATAAAGGGAAGTCATTATAAGGCCCTAGATCGCTTTGGCTACAAAGTAGTAGCCCATTCGGGATACACGGGTGATTCTAGAGGGGTAGGGATCCTGGTGCGCAACTCCTCTCCCCTCACGATTCATAAGATACTAAGGGATGATGCGGGCTGTGGGGTAGCCCTTGCGGGCAGTTGGGAGGGGCGCCACTTGACTCTGTTCTGCATATGTGCCGCCCAGGTTGCACTCTATCATGCTTCCCAAAATTGGTGCGCTGCTGCTTGAGCTCCCACTAGGAGTTCTCCTGATGGGGATAGATGCGAATGCAGTGGTCGATCAAAAAATGGATCGGTTGAGTAGCGCTGGGGAACACCCTGGGGGATGGGTGCTGCCGGTCTTCCTCCTTGCTATGGGGCTAATGGACATATGGAGGGCACACAACCTGCATGCCAAACAGTTCACATATTATTCGGCTCGTCATATGTCTTTCTCTAGAATAGACTACATTCTCACACAGCATGATCAGGTGGGGAGCTTTGACCAACCGCTCCTTCTGGTGAGGGGGATTTACGATCATTCCCCTACCTCCGTCACCCTCAGGAGTCCAGAGATAAATAGGACAGGATTCCCAAAGATAGATATTTGGTACCTCCGTGACCCTGAACTGAGGGAGAAACTTGAGGAAGAAATGAAACTATATTTCATAGAAAACGAAGGAACTGTGGACTCCCATGTAACGCTTTGGGAGGCATTTAAGACAGTGCTGCGGGGACGGGCGCAGACACTAATTGGGGGGAAAAAGAAAGAAGAGGCCGCCAAGGTTAGAGCAAGAAATAATGGAAATAGAGCGGAAAACGATTGAGGGTGGTACCCCGGACCTAAGGCAAAGATTAATGCTACGTCAACGTGAGTTGCGCGCGCTGGCTGAGAAAGAGGCGCGGGCACATGCGTTGGCGACACGAAGGAGGATCTATGATGTGGGGGATAAAGCCTCCAAGCTCCTAACGTGGCTGGACAAATGTGATAAAGAAAGGTCCTGGGTGGCGGTAATCAGAGATGCAGATGGCGCCGCGCATACTACCAATGCCCAAATAGCGGAAGCTTTCGCATCCTACTATGAGGCGCTGTATGCACCCGTGAGATCGGCCCAGGATTGTACTGAGTTTTTGGCCGACTTTGCACTCCCGATGCTCACCAAAGAAATGAGTGACACTCTAGAGGCCGACCTCTCCAAAGAAGAATTGGCCTTGGCGTTGGGATCCCTCCGATCCGGGAAAGCTGTGGGCCCTAACGGCCTCCTGGTCGAGTTGTTTAAGGGCATGGCTTCTAGAATTACTCGCCCCTTATTGGACATGCTTGTAGAGGCCAGAGAATTAGGTACATTGCCTAGAGACCAATGCCTAGCCACGATAGTGGTGATACAAAAAGCGGGGAAACCTCCAGAAAGTTGTACTTCGTACTGCCCAATCTCCCTCTTGAACCTCGAGGCGAAGGTACTAGCCAAGGCTCTAGCTAACAGACTGAAGGCAGTCCTAAAGACTCTTATTCATGTAGATCAGTCGGGCTTCATGCCACGTAGGAGTACCCGTCACAACCTACGGCATCCATACGGCGTCCTGCACATGACGGCCGACCCTACATCCCCACAATCATCATTGATGGCACCAGATGCCTCCATGGCTTTTGATAGTATAGAGTGGGAGTATCTATTCACGGTCCTAGCCAGGCTGGGCTTCGGCCCGCAGTTTTGCAAATGGGTTCGACTGCTATATCACGACCCGCTCGCACAAGTGAGGGTGAATGGGATGTTATCCCGTCGGTTTGCGCTGGTGAGGGGAACTAGACAGGGCTGCCCCCTGTCACCACTATTGTTTGCAATGGCGTTAGAGCCACTTACGCACTGGATTAGAAGAGACCCAATGATATGGGGTACTCAGGCACCGGGAGGGTGGGAAGAGCACATATCGCTTTATGCCGATGATATACTTCTATATTTATTGAGACCTTATTTTTCCATTGCCCGGATCCTCCACATTTTTGATCTGTTTGGCAGCTACTCGGGTTTTGCTATAAACTGGACCAAATCTATAGTTATGTCCCTCTCTGGATTCCCTCCGAGGCTGCCGTCCGATTGTGGGGCCCCAGTGGTAGAGGAAGGATTTAAGTACCTTGGTCTGTACATATTTTGAGATCCTCAGTCATTCCTACAAGCAAATCTCTATCCAATACTGCAGAGATTTTGGGTGGACGCGGGGCACTGGCGCACGCTCCCCCTGACACTGATGGGTAGGGCGGCGCTGTATAAAATGATGACCCTACCGCGCCTTCTTTATGTCCTACAAAACACACCCTACCCGGTGACGGCCGTCTTCTTTAAGCAGATAGCCCAGGAACTCCGCAACTTAATCTGGCAGGGGGGAGACACCTAGGAGAGCGTTGAACAAGCTACAGAGAGGAGTCTACGACTGCGGTCTCGCGGTCCCGGAGACCAGGCTATATTACTGGGCCTCACAGCTGATGGTTATCAACGAATGGATATAAACTGAAAGAGAGGAACCAGCATTTAGAATGGATAGGGAGGCTATGCCCAATGGGAACCATGAGGCCCTGCTGTATGCCCAAAGTGGCATGCAGGCTCTACCGGCCCATACAGCAATGGTCCTACAGTGCTGGTTTGCAGCTAATAAATACTTAGGGTGGCATCGCCGCCTGACGGCGATGACGCCACTGTGGGTGAGCGACCTGCTGGGGGAGGTGGCCAGACTGGAGGGGTTTGCGGGATGGAGAGCCTTGGGTATCGATCATCTGGGCGACATATGGAGGGGTACAGCGACGCTACCGTTTGAAGACTTACAAACCGAATTTCAGCTTACGCCTGCCCAGGCATTTTCCTATTAGCGGCTTACACACGCACTACACAGACATATTAAAAAAGGAGAGACCATCCCGGGCTACTCCCCCCTAGAGGATCGTCTACTGGCAGATCCCATACTGGACAAGGCGACTTTGACAATATATAAAAAACTAATTTATAATACGCCGGATCCCCTGACACCCCTGCGGGCAGCTTGGGAGTCAGATGTGGGCACTCTTGAAGATGAAGAGTGGACTGATGCGTTGCAGGGGCCTAGAGAAATAGCGATCAGGTCTAGATTTAGGCTGATACAGCTCAGAATTCTCCATCGCTCGTACTATCCTCGCACACTACTATACAAATGGGGCAAAGTACAGTCAACAGACTGCATAAGAGGATGCCAAGCTGAGGGATCATTCTTTCATATACTTTGGGAATGCCCAGTGGTTGCGCGCTATTGGCAAGGAGTGGTGGCGATAATGTCCAGGGTAGCAGGAGTAGAGATACCTATGGAGGCCAAGGGTCTCTTACTGATGATCAAGGGTGAAAAAGAATGGACTAGGCATACGAGAATCTGGCTCGCCCTCACAGCCGGAGGGGCCAAGCGTAACATAGCGCGCAAATGGGGGTCATGCGTCTCCCCAACTGTGACCGAATGGGAGGCAGACCTTGACTGCTGCTACCAGGCGGAAAAAGTGATATACGATAGCAGGGGATGTAAGAAAAAATTTGATAAAATATGGTCCCCCTGGGAGACATATAGAAACTTAGAAGGGATAGTGCCAGGGTACGAGTCAGGGGAAATAGGCGAATTCTGTGTATAGAGGCAATTCCGAGTTTAAACTGTTTGTTCTAACCATTGTTAAGATGTGATATCCCGAAAAAACTGGGGTGTATTTTAAATGTGGTGCTGGCTATAAAGAAATTCTATGTACCAATGTATTGAAATGGTTAAATATGTGTGCTTGTAATGCATTGTAAGAGATATTGTGAGCCTGTTTAATAAAAAGATTTAAAATTTTAAAAAAACATGCTGGGGCCTGCGCAGGCCCCCGCAGCCACCTCCCCAGGGCTATAGTCATTAAAAGCGGGGGTCATGCAGCCCCCCGCAGCCCCAGGGACCGCCACCACCACTGGGCTATCTTTTAAAATATGATGTGGGGGCTGGAGCCCCCCACACTGCCCCAGAGACCACAACCTCCCCGGGGCACAGATTGAGTAAATGCGGGGGTCCATTGCGGACCCCCAGGCCCGGGGACCACCACCTCCCTGGGGCTTTGTAGATGTTGGAGGGGGGCTGCGGGGCTCCCCTCATGGAGCCCTTTATGGCCCTGGAGACAGCCACCCCACAGGGCCGACTCCAGCAATGTCCCGGGTTGCCCACCCCCGGGACATTGCAGTTTGCTATGGGATAGCAAACAAGTGCTCCACTATAAACAAGTGAGAGCACTTTGCTCTCACTTGTTCACAGTGGAACACTTTTCTTTTTGCCTCCAGGGAGCTGCATGTCAGCAGCTTCCTGGAGTCAAAAAGGAATGCCGGCTCTCACAGGAGGCAGAAGCCGGCCGGGACCGCGGGGGCCTTCAGGCTCCCCCCACGGTCTCTTTAATAATGGCCATGCCCTGGGGGAGGGGGTCCCCGGGGCAGAAAATAGCCGGGAGGCCCCGCTCTTTTAAAAAAACTGAATGGTCGGGCCCTGGGGGATGGGGTCCCTGGGGCCATAATCGGCCTTGGGAGGTGGGCCCCATTTCAAGCACACACCTAAATTTATCCTGCCTACTTCGAGTCTACCTTTTCAGAGACTTATACAAAGTACCCTAATCACTAATCTCTCTACCAACATGTCTTAAAGCTCAGTTTTTGTTTTGGAGCTTCAGTTTTCACCGCCTCTGAAAGCATGCATGCATATGTCTGTGCCTTTTGCTAGTGGCATGATACATAAGAAGAAACATAGAAATAGTTGAATAACTCTGTTTCAGACGTCTAGCATTTTCAGATGCATAATACATGTGAGAATACATGTACAAGTACACACATACCTCAGTCACAAGAGCACACAGACCTTTAAACTTGACAGACTGCACTTTACATTGCAAGCAAACACCTAAATTTATAAGTTCCACAGACTCATAGGAAGTAACCTAATCACTAATCCTTCTTCCAACATGTCTTGAAGGTCACTTTTCTCTTGAAGATTCAGTTTTCACCAACTGCTCAGAATGTTGCACCTAGCCAAATTTAAAACAGAGGGGCATATTAGGAAACTGCCACCAAAGCGGCGATAATGGGCTTGATAATATGCCATTGAGAATTCCAATAGAAGCCCAGGATCACACCAGAACATGGGCTTCTATTGGAATTCTCAAGGGCATATTATCAAGCCCATTATCGCCGCTTTATTGGCAGTTTCCTGCCGCTAAAGCGGCGATAATTTTAACGCTGTTCTTGCTAATATGCCCCAGAATCTCTTCCCATGTCACTGTTGTAAGTTTCACCATGTTTCTGAAGGCATAAATGTGTCAAATTTAAACGTGTGCGCTGTTGTGGCAGGTTTTCTAATGGGCAAAATAAAGTATCCTATATATTTCTTTGTTATGGAGAGATTGCCAATGTAATTGTAACCAACTGCTTATTCGTTATTGTGAATATTAATATATTATTATTTTAAAATTATTAATTGATGTAACAAACTATTAAAAAGACTTCTGGTAAAAGAAATAAACAGTTTGTTAAAGCACTTTTAAAGAGTTTGCAAAAAGTCGAAAATGTTGAAAGGAAAAGTTTTAGAACAAATTAGAAGCAAAAGACAAATGGTGATCATAAAACAAAATCATTATATGGAAAAACAATCTATATTACAAGAAGGCTAAAAGAACATAAAGACATTCGAAAAAAAAATGTTTAGAAGTAGAGTACTACACAATTTATTGAAAGATTGTAAAAAGTATAAAAGAAGATCAGCAGCTTATAAGAAAAAGCAACAGATTGAAAGTATAGTAGATAAAGCTTTTGAAATAAAACGAAAAATATTTATATTAATATTGAAGAGAATGAAAACATTGGCTAAAACAATGCTTTTTATGAAGGAGAAAATCAAAAGAAAAAGACTGGTAAATAGAAGTAACTTTTGTAAAACTTTCACTGGTGAATGGAAGCACATTTCCAGTACTGAGCCTTTCTTTAATGAAGAAAGCTATTTTCAACAGAACACATTAGTACATGCAGTTGATACTAGTGGTTGATGCTATAAGGTAAAAGATGGTTCTCGCATTCCAAAAGAAAAAAATATTGCTAGGAATGTGGAAGAAGTAATAGCTGAAGAAGTTCAAGGAAGGCATACACAAGCTCCTGTATATAACTGGGATTGTAGCAGTATTTGCAGTATTCAACAGGAATCTATTGACATATTACAAATTTGTTTACGAGGATATGCCAAAAAAGTGTTAAACAGAAGATTAAGATGTGACAAGGACTAGATCCATGTAAAATGAGAAAATATAGAAAGTTTCAAGGTCATTCTCTGACTTGTCTTTCGAAAAAAGTGTGCCAAAGTACTTTTCATCATTTAAGAATGTTAGCTGTACACCTCTCACAAATGCTGAAGTTAGTAAGGTGACTGTATTATGTAAAAACTTCTGCATTATGTTTAAATGAAATGAATACAGCTCTTTTGCATAGTTCTATTTCAGATATAGAGAAAGTCTGTGATGCTATACAGTTTTGCTTTTTTAGTTCAGAAGACGAGTGTAGAGAAACTGAAAGTTGGATAACTGTAGGTGTTGAAAAACATGAGAAAGAGATAAGTATTGATGAGTTTGCAGAAAAAATTACTAAGTTTAACACAGTTTCATCTGAAAAACCAACCTATATTTGTATTTGTTGTCGATGTACTCACTATAGAAGTCAAACTAGATTTATATTTAAAAAGTGAAAAAGAAAACAATGACAAGAGGCAGCAATTTGGTGTTTATTTGCTGATAGAAGGTCAGTTTGAGTTGGGTAGTGATCAAGTTATTTGTAAGTACTGTTACAACAAATTAGAAGAAAACAAAATGCCAGCTAGTGCAGTAAATAACAACTTAGAGTTGGTACCTATTCCTCAGGAACTGGCAGATTTAAATACATATGAGTCTATTCTTATTCAATCTGTACACCCATTTCAGGCCATAGTTCATATGGAGCCTAAAACAGGTAAGCTGCCACTAACAGATTTACAAAAAGGTCTCAAAGGAAGAGTTGTGTACTTACCTTTAGATTTAAAGAAAAACATTGAAACTGTTGGTATAGACCGAGAAGAAAATGAGCCGGTAGTTATTCTAGTAAATGGTGTTCCAACAAAGAGTCGAAAAATCTGGCAAGAGTTTGTACATGCTAATAAACTTCAAAAGGCTACATTATACCTGGTACAGAATAATATTTATTATAAAAATGTAAATGTTGATGAACACGTAATATACTTACAAGATGAAACAGAAATTTCAAGTGGTCAAATTGAAAAAGTGGACAAGTGCAGAGCTGAAGAGATCTATGAACATTATACAATACATCCTCTACAATCAAAAGAAATAATTGGAAACAGTATTGAATTATTTTGAATGAAAGAAGCAGAGGGAAGTCCCATGAGTGTATGGGAAAAAAGTTTAGAAGCTCATTGTTTTCCCCAGCTATTCCCCACTGGAGAAGGTGGACGAGTGGATGAGCGAGATGTACAGATTCCAGCTTCAGAATACCGATCAACTAGAATATATGATGAAGATCCTATATTTCGGCAGTGCATTCCATATATATTTCATCTTCTGTTTGAAAGCGAGTTGCCTGCACTTTCGTATGCAGTGAACCACATATTAAGAACAGGACTTCATCTTCAACATGTTTGTGCAAAAGAGTTTATGGACAAAGTTCAACAAAGAGAGGAGAATTTAGAATTGTAGTTAATTAATTTGATGGCGTGCCAACGTGGTACCAATGAATATTGGTATCATCGCCATGGTGAACTTAAATGCATGTTAAGAAACCTAGGTACACCTACATGGTTTGTAAATATGCGTGGGAAGATTTACTTGAATTTCTACGAGAAGCAAATTCAAATGTTAAAAACATTGAATTGAAGACAGCTGGAGAACTCTGTTCCTTGGGTCCTGTAAATGCATGCAGATATTTTAATCATAGGTTTCAAGCTATGATGTCATTTATCTGCAATAAAAACATTCCACCTCTTGGAGAGGTAACAGATTTATTTTGGAGAAAGGAGTACCAAGTAACGTGGTGCTCCTCATATACACATGCTATTATGGATAAAGAATGCACCGAAATTTGGAACAGATAGTGATGAAACTGTTTTGTCTTTCATCGAACAGTATGTTGCATGTGCCATTCCAAGAGATGGTGGAGAAAAGAGCCTGAGACAACAAATGTTATGCTTTCGAAGTCACCGATGTGGGAAATACTGCAGACAAAAATACAAATGTAAAGGGAACTTTTATACAAAATGTCGTTTTGGATTCCCACATCCTATAATTTCTAAAGGAAGAGTAAATAGTTTTTTGTCAGCAGTAAGACATGCAATAACTCGGAAATCTCCCAAGAATACATACAACTTAAAAAGAACAGAAGCTTCAAAGTACATTAATGACTACAATCCACTTATTATGAAAATGTGGAATGCAAACATGGATATTCAGTATGTTGCAGATAATTCAATTGCTATTGCTCGCTATGTTACATCATATATAACCAAATCTGAAAAGACGGAGATGAAAGAAATGTGGGAAGAAATTTCAGCAGAGAAGAGTCTTAGCGAGAAATTGTACAGCTTTAGCTTGAAAATGCTTTCCCATCAAGAGATTGGATCCTATGAATTTTCGGATCGCTTGAGCTCCGCCAGTTTATATTCAAAGTCAAGAGGAATCATTTGGGTAAGTCTAGGTCTTGCCTCCACACGAAATAGAGTATTGAAATCTTTACAAGAAATCGAATACTTAGCACAGAATGAACCAGAAAGTGGGATATTGTTAAAACGAATATGTTGGATACATACTATCCCAAAAGGAGTCCACATCTCGAAAACCTATGTCTGTATGAAATACTTCAACATTACAGGTTTAAAAGGAAAGTTACAGAAAATATAAAAGAGAAATATGCAGTAATTGGATGTGACGGATGTTTAGTAAAACATGCCAAAGGAAATCTTATTAACCTCAGAAAACTCAGTTGCGAAAGTCCAGATAAGAGAGAATTTTTCTATTTAGCAATTCTGCAACTGTTCAAGCCTTGGCGTAGTGAAACAGAGAGATTTTGACTGTTATGAAGATTCTTTTAATGCAACTAAAGATAGCATTAAGTGCACAATTTTCCCAACTTATCTACAAATGTTAAATGATGAGATTGAACAAGAAACTACTATTGCAGCTGAAATAGCTAGAGAAAGTTCCCAAAGCAGTCAAAGTTCTGGTCCAGAGTCAAGATCCACTGGGACAACCAATTATTGAAAATGAAGCTGCAATAGCCATGAATGAGGTAGAAACTGCAATGTAACAAACACAAGAGGATATTATTCAGTTAATTAAATATTGAGCAAAAAGAAATATATCTACAAGTCAAAGAGCAGGTACAACATGGTTTGCTGCATGAAAAAAAAGAATGCCAATGTTCATCATTTAAACCTATTCTATTGTACATCAGTGGTCAAACTGGAACAGGAAAAAGTTTCTTAATTAAAGTTTTGACTAGTTATCTACACAAAACTATAGAATCACATTTATCTTGTGTCGTAACAGCTCCAACTGGATTAGCAGCACACAACATTAACCCCTTCCATGTGTCGGACGGCCCCCAGCCGTCCAACGTCACGGTGGGCGTGTGCGGAGGACGGCCGGGGGCCGTCCGAATCGCGCACGTGTGGAATTGTCCCAGCGGGAGAATTCCGGCCACGTCGAAGTGGTTAAAGGGATTACTTTACATCAATTACTTATGCTACCTGTTGAACATGATAATAAATTGGAATCAGAAGCTATCTGGAGAAGCTTGTTATGAAGTCTCTAGAGTACTGAAGAAAATGAAATTTTTAATCATTGATGAGGTGAGCATGGTCTCAAACTTAATGCTTGCCTTTGTGCATTTAAGAATGCAACACATTTTAAAAACAGATTACGTTCTGTTTGGAGGAAAACATTTAATTGTATTTGGAGATCTACTACAACTTACTCCTGTAAAAGGACAACCTGATTTTAAAACACTTCTCCATTAAGACACAAGGAAATCTTTCAGTTCAGAATTATTGGAAATATAAACATTTGGTTAAATTTTGAATATAAAGAACTTGTTAAGAATATGCGACAAGCAAGTGATGAAGATTATGGAAATATTCTTCAAGACATAAGAATTGGTGTTTTGACGGAACTTGGTAAACAAGCTTTAGAAAGTTGGATAATAAGGAAGTTGTTTACAACTGGAAAAACAGCAGCAGAAGTAATGTGCAATATGCTTGTAGAAAATAAGTCTATTGTTTGCCTAATGCCTACACTGCAAGAGTATTCAACATTTAATCAACAACTTCTCAAACTGGAAAAACAACAAATTGTGGAAATTGAAGCTATTGATAAAATCTAACACCAGGGAGTGACAATTCTTCTTACTGAGAAACTACAGGCTAAATTGCATTGTTTGGAAAAGTCTGCATCTAATACGGCAGGCTTAGAAAAGACTACATGTATGTATAAACTGTCGGGTAATTTTGCGGAGTAATTTGAATGTAGAAGAAGAATTAGTAATTGGAGCAATGGGAAAAGTTATTGATTTTGTAAATTTTCAGAATAGAGATGGAATAGAATTTTTGATTATAAAATGTGATCAGATTAATGAGGTAAGACAGATTGGGCATTGTATTGTACGTTTTTTGCTTGTAAAAGATTTGTATGTTCACAGACAACAGTTTACTCTGTCTTTAGCATGTGCAGTAAGTATTCATAAATCTCAAGGTTTAAGTATAGACAGAGCTTTTGTAAATATTGGAAGTACAGTGTTCAAAGAGGGATTGATATATGTTGCATTGTCTCGAGTAAGAACATTGTCTGGTTTGTATTTGATAGATTTTGAGGAGAAAAAGGTATGTGCTGATGCAAATTATGTAAGAAATTACAAAAGTTTAAGAAGACTTTATGCTCTTGATTTGGGTGATTATCCCATATATGAGAAACGTATAGTGTATCCAAATTGGAAATATGTCAAGAACTGAGGTTCAAAACAAGACAGCAACTGAAGAGAAAGTTGAAAGTATAAAGAAAAAAAATAGAAAGTGTTGATGATATTGTAGAATACCAGTTAGAAAACAGTTCAGGTATCAACTGTTATGCTAATGTGATTCTGAATGTTGTGTTTCATTTACCACATCTTCATCATGAAATCATGGGAAATCATGAAAAAAGATTCTTCTCTTCTGCACTACATCATGTATTTAAACAGTTGATAAGTGACAGAAGTAAAATATATACTGCTTCAGGCATTCGGCATCTTTTAGATATATGTACTGGTTCATTGACATGTACTCTCAACATACAAAAAGATGCACAAGATTTTCTAATGCTTATGCTTGGACACATTGCAATGATGCCCACCTGGAATTCAAACCTAGATTGCCTTTTCAATTAACAAATTCTTATATGTTATTTCTGCAGCCAAAGTTTTGAGTACATCATTCGGCCTATTGGGGAAGATGTCAACAGAAAGTAGACAGCACTGCAAACTGTTAGTATTTATAATTAGTGTTTTGAATATTATTTGCGCTAATTGATATTACATTTGGAAAATTGTGATTAAAAGCAGATAGTTTATATCGTTGTTGTCTATATTGTACCAGATGTAAATGAGAATGTACATTTAGGCAATTGTATTTGAGATAAATAATAGAGTTTATGTATATGAAGGAAGTAATTAACAAAGTATAGATAGGAAAACGCATAGCTACACATATTGATAATGATGTTCTATGCTGATTTGGGTTTTTTCTACAATCAATTTGATTGTTTTTCCCTATTGTTCAATGATGATACTACATTGAAATCACTGTGTATAGTGAAGTTAAGTGGAATCTGAGAACAGCAAAAAAGGGAAACTGGGAATGTTATGTAATTCTAAATTTATGTTGTGTTCTCAAAAATATAATATTATAATTTCTGTAATATATTATTATTAAAAAGCAGCTTTTATTTTTCTTCTTTATAGTAGCTCCTGTTGAAGTTTGAAAACAGTTTTAGTGCTGTTTAGGATAAACCTACTCTAAAATAGTTTTACTAAGTAATGTATCTAAATTACTTGAAAGATAAGAATACATAATATAATATGCATGATAACCTGGAAAAATGTTTTACATTTAATTATATATTATATTTTTCTAATACAAATAATGTTCATCCTTTAAGCTACTTCAAAAGTATGATCATATTTCTGTGGAGCAGTATCACACTTACTTTTCACAAAAGAACATAGACTAATAAAAGTGCTTTTATTGCAAGTTATTTACTCCTCATTATACTGGACAGGTATTTATTGAACTCTCTATACAAGGACTTCTCAGATGCATATATAGATAGGATATGCACTAAAGGAATTACCCAGGGACTACCCATGCACTCATAGAATAAAACAGACACTATGAATACACTCATCCAATCACACAGGGACTGCCCATACACTCATTCATTACTATCTATGCACTCATGGAATCAGCCAGACACTGCTGTTGCACTCACCTATTCATCCAGCCACTAGCCATACACTCATCCATTTACTCATGCACTACCCAGGCACTCATCTAAGCACCCAGGCATTACCCTTGCACTCATCCGTTCACTCAGGCACTACTCATGCACTCATGCAATCACCCAGGCACTACCTCTGCACTCATGCAACCACCCAGGCACTACCCATGCACTTATGCAATCACTCAGGCACTATTCTTGTACTCAACCTTTCACTCAGGCACTACCCATGTTATGTTATGTTAATAGAATTTATACAGCGCGCGTATACCCTCAGGTGTCTTGGCGCTTCCAGTGCTACATACTGTGCTTAATGCTACTACTACTGAAAAAGCCAGGTCTTCAGTTGCTTCCTGAATTCGAGAAGGGGGGACATTTTTCTGAGGTATAAGGGAAGGGAGTTCCATTCCTTGATGGTGTTAAAAGTAAAACTCCTACCCCCCCAGTTCGTCTTTTTGATCCTGACCGGTGGCATCAGATGTGCATTAGCCGAACGCAGAGTTCTGTTTGGAGAATGCCATCTAAAAAGGTCCTTTAGAAATTTCGGCCCTTCTTTGTGTAAGGCCTTATGGGCCATGCAGAGTGCCTTAAACTTTATCCGCTGGCCAACTGGCAGCCAGTGGAGTTCTCGCAATGCTGATCTGACAGACTGATATTTAGGTATGTCCAGAATTAGTCTTGCGGCAGCGTTTTGTACTGCCTGTAACTTCCTAAGAAGGGTGGATTGCACATTGATGTACAATCCATTACAGTAGTCAAGTTTCGACAAGACTAAGGTGGTTACAACCGACTTTCTGCAGGATTTAGGAATAAAAGGCAACATTTTCCTTATAGTCTTAATCATAAGGAAGGAAGAGGACACCACCTTAGAGACTTGAGCTTTAAAACTGAGTTTTTCATCTACAATAACCCCGAGATTTTTGCTTTATCTACCGGGGTCGGGAGGGGACCAAGATTATCTGGCCACCAAGCTGGGGACCAAGGTGGAAAGAGATTTCCGAACATAATCACCTCCGTTTTGCTTGAATTAAGTTTCAAGCAATGAGAACTCATCCAATGACTTAAGGAAAGCATACAGTCATGGAGTTTTAATGAGTGGTTAATGTCCTTATCTACTGTCGAGATCACCAGCTGGGTGTCATCGGCATACGATGTGGGAATCAAATTAAAACTTCTTATCAGTGGAGCTAATTCTGCTACATAAATATTAAAAAGTGTAGGGCTCAACGATGAGCCCTGCGGAACACCGCATGGAAGAGTGAAAGGTGCAGACTTAAATTTACCCAGATGAACTGATTGGGTTCTCTCTGACATGAACGATGTTAGCAGGGAGAGAGCTTTACCTCTTATCCCAATTTCTTGTAGACGATGAACCAGAAGAGTATGGTCCACCGTATCAAATGCAGCGGATAGGTCAAGCAGCACCAAGGCTGCTGACCCACCGCTGTCTAGTGAGGAGCGGATTTCTTCTGTAGTCTTAATCAAAGCTGACTCTGTGCTATGGTTAGCTCTAAAACCAAACTGGCTGTAATCTAGAATTTGGTTAATTGCAATAAAGGCGGAAAGTTCCGCATTCATGGTTTTCTCAATTATCTTGGCCGGAAGTGGAATTCTCGCAATGGGCCGGTAATTGGCTGTATTCGTTGCATCCAGATTGTTTTTTTTAAGAAGGGGCAAGATACAAGCCTGCTTCCACACAGTGGGAAAGGATCCTTGTTCTATCATCTGGTTAAATATCTTAGATAGGTGCGGTCCAATGAAATGGGAGCTATTTTGTAGGATCTTAGGAGGGCAGGGGTCTTCCGGGGAGCCTGACTTGGCCATGGAAATCAGTTTGGTGATTTGCATAGGAGAGGTCAGTGAGAAATTAAAAGGAGAGACTTTTTCGTTGATTTCTTGTTCAGATTCTTTACCATTTGATGTAGAATGGGTGAACTGATCATAGATTTGATCTACTTTTGTTCTAAAGGAGAAGGCTAGAGCATCACAGAATTCTTGACTGAGGTTAACAGAATCATCTTTTTTGATTGTGGTCAGATTTTTTACAGATTGAAATAGTTTTTTACTGGAACCACTAGCTTTCTCTATCTTCGCTGTATAATAGAGTGTTTTCTCCCCGATCAACTTTTTTTAAAATCTGAAAGCATGGATTTATAGCGATTTTTTTCTAGAGGTTCATAGTTTTTACGCCAAATCCTTTCTTGCCTTCTGCAAGCCTGTTTGTGTACTCTCAAGGCTTCAGAAAACCAAGGGGCAGATGGTGATTTCCTATTTTTATTAATCCAAATACTAGGGACTAGATTAGCAAAATTGGTCTCAAGCCAGGTGGTATATTTTTTGGCTGAGATTTCTGCCTCCTTCTCTACCTCCCATTCACTTTTTGCTAGCTCATTGACCAATGTTGTAGAGTCAATTTTATGCCACGCTCTACCCATGATCTTTGAATTAGTTATGTTAGTGCTATTGGTTCTTAAGAACTTATATCTAAAAAGAATGGCTTGATGGTCCGACCAGCTTAACGGGAGGGTGGATAAATTAGAGATGGCCGGGTTGTTCGTGAACAGGCCGTCTAGGGTGTGTCCTGCCATATGTGTGGCACCATGGACCAGCTGTCTAAGGCCATACTCTGATGTCATATCAAGTAGTTCCTTCGTATCTCTATCATCCATTGTTTCTAGGTGAAAATTCATGTCCCCTAGGATTGTAAAGAAGTTAGAGTGAAGACTGAGCTCTAACAAGGAGTGGAAGTTAACTAGAAAGTTGGATCTAGGGCCAGGAGGGCGATATATCAGGAGACCTTTAAACGAATCTTGACCAGAGGAAGTAATTTTAAAAAACAAAGCTTCACAATCAGGTGTAGCTATTATTGAACAAAAAGAACTTAATTCAGCCTTATGGATCAATGCCAATCCGCCGCCTCTTTTTAGTTGCCTATCATATCTAAAGGTACTGTAGCCCTGTGGCGTCGCAATATTAAAATCCGAGTCAGATGAATCATCACCCCACGTTTCTGTAACAAATAATATGTCAAGTTTATAGTCTATGATAAAATCAGCAATTTCATATTTATGTCTGACCAATGACCTGGCATTAATAAGTGCTAGCTGTAGGTCAGTATCTATTTGATCTTGAGTCGTTAAATCTCGCAGGGAGTTAAGTGGCAGATCCCAAAAATTTGGTAGGTTACTATCGCAGCCTAGACATTGGGGGTAGTCCGGTTTTATCATATGTTTGCAATTCAACTGATAGCAATTCTGGTGTATTGGTGGGCGTAGAGACAAAAGGCTCTTACCTGAATAGACAATTGTAGATTTATGTACTGAGTAAGAGCCAAGGTCTGTGGCCCTGGACCCGGTCCAGGCGCGGACGGGCGCAGACGGGCTTGCCTTTGGCGCGCCTTCGGCGCGCAGGCGGCGCGCCCGCTGCGCGCACGCTGCGCGCACCCGCTGCGCAGCCGTTCCAGCGTGGCCCTAAATAGGAGTTACCAAAGTCTAGAGCGCTAACCGCAGGAAGGGGATAAGCGGAAGTGAGTGCCTGGGAATAATGCCTAAAGTGAGGTCCTTCCCTCCGCAGCAATCGGTACAAACTGTGGCGGACCAGGGAAGCCTCAATGATCAAATACAAATATAAGCAAACATCACAGTAATAATAACACGATGGGTGAAAAGATTAAAAGTAATGGCTAAAATAAGTTAAAAACGTTCACAAAATCGAACATGTGCAAAAGAGCCAGGTAGCAGCGTTTTCAGACAGTGGAAAAGGTCAGTGAGAAGCCCTGTGCAAATAGCAGCATATCGTAGCTTTAACAATAGCAGTATGAGACTGCTCTCATCCATTCTCTCAGGCACTACCCATGCACTCATCCAATGACCCAGGCATTACCCCTGCACTCATGCAATCACCGAGGTAATACCCATGCGCTCATGAAATCACTCAGGCACTACTCTTGCACTCAAACATTCACTCAAGCACTACCCATGCACTCATCCATTCACTCAGGCACTACCCATGCACTCATCCATTCACTCAGGCACTACCCATGCACTCATGCAATCAAGGAGGCACTACCCATACACACATCCAATCACCCAGGTAATACCCCTGCACTCATGCAATCACCCAGGCACTACCCATGCACTCATGCAATCACTCAGGCACTACTCTTGCACTCAACCATTCACTCAGGCACCCCATGCTCTCATCCATTCTCTCAGGCACTACCCATGCACTCATCCAGTGACCCAGGCACTACCCATGCACTCATACAGTGACCCAGGCATTACCCTTGCACTCATCCTTTCACTCAGGCACTACCCATGCACTGATCTAAGCACCCAGGCATTACCCTTGCACTCATAACATCACTCAGCCACTACCCATGCAGTCATACAATCACCCAGGCAGTACCCCTGCACTCATGCAATCACCCAGGCACTACCCATGCACTCACTCAGGCACTACTCTTGCACTCAACCATTCACTCAGGCACTATCCATGCACTCATCCATTCACTCAGGCACTGCCCATGCACTCATCCATTCACTCAGGCACTGCCCATGCACTCATGCAATCACCCAGGCACTACCCATGCACTCATCCAATCACCTAGGTACTACCCCTGCACTCATGCAATCACCCAGGCACTACCCATGCACTCACTCAGGCACTACTCTTGCACTCAACCATTCACTCAGGCACTACCCATGCACTCCTCCATTCTCTCAGGCACTATCCATGCACTTGTCAAATGACCCAGGCATTAACCTTGCACTCATCCTTCTACTCAGGCACTACCCATGCACTCATCCAATCACTCAGGCACTACCCCTGCACTCATGCAATTCACTCACGCACTACCCATGCATTCATCCATTCTCTCAGGCACTACCCATGCACTCATCCAATGACCCAGGCATTACCCTTGCACTCATCCTTCCACTCAGGCACTACCCATGCACTCATCCAATCACCCAGCTACTACCCCTGCACTCATGCAATCACCCAGGCACTACTCTTGCACTCAACCATTCACTCACACACTCATCCATTCTCTCAGGCACTACCCATTTACTCGTCCAATGACCCAGGCACTACCCTTGCACTCATCCTTTCACTCAGGCACTACTCATGCACTCATCTAAACACCCAGGCATTACCCTTGCACTCATACATTTGCTCAGATACTATGCATGCACTCATCCAATCACCCAGGCACTACCCATGCACTCATCCAAACACTCAGCCACTACCCATGCACTTATTCATTCACTGAGGCAGTACGCATGCACTCATCGAATCACCCTGGCACTACCCATGCACTCACATATTGACGCACACACTACCCTTGCACTCATGCAATCATTCAGGTAGTACCTCTGTACTCAAATCTTCACTCAAGCAGTATCCTTACACCATGGATTCACTGACATACTACCTATGCACTAACCCTGGGCATCAAACTCCGCTCCGCTCACGGAGTTTGTGGATTTTTGCAACTCTGCGATCCGCGTAAAACACAGAGTTGTCGGAAAACTCTGCACTCCGCAACGGAGCGGAGGTTTTTTTCGTGTTTGCACTCCCAAAATGCGATTTAGCGTGCCCCGGAGCGACTTACCGGGTGCCTGCGATCGCCAACAAGATTTCCCATCCATTCGCGGGCGCCACAAGATTTGGTAGCCAGCCGCACGGTCCTGCGAGAGTGTGTGATTACGAACACATCATTCGGGTGCGCCATCGGACTTCCGGCGGAAGTTTTGTGAAGAACGTGATCCCGAACACGCAGAGTCTGCAACCTGGCGAAGGTTCTCTACCGAGCAGCATCAAAATCTTCTCCAAATGTGTGGTTGTTGTGTAACTTGCAAACCTTTTTTAGCCCTGTGGGTTTTCGTTTTGGCATTGTTGCATTAAAGCTGTGTTGTTTAGCATGCATCCTCTGTCTGGCCAGTGTGTGAGTGTGTTTGTAATAGTGGGCCAGCATTTGCCTTGGCTCAGCCTCCTCGTGTGGCCAGGGGCCATTTTGCAAAGTCTGTGTCCATGTAGGCCTGCTTGAGTTCATTGTTTTCCAGGCCTCCTGCTTGTTGTGAGTGACCATGTGGCTGGTGGCCATTTTGTGGTGGTAGTTAGTGTACTTTTGCCATAGGCTTGCATGCCTTTCCTTTCTTCCTCATGGCTTACTGCTTCCATCCATTGTCAACTGCAGCTCCCTCAATGCTGCATCCCACGTGATGCACAATGCCAAACCGGTTCCGTTACATTTGTATTTTTGTTGTTGTTCTTCTTCTTTCCTATCCTTACTGAGTGTACAGTACACCATGAAAGCCCTTGTTGTCAAAGTCTCACAAATGGCTACACTGTATTGTTATGTTTTTTTAATAACTGAGGTAATAAATGTAATAATATTAATAACACTTACAAGTGTGACCACACACTAAGTTATATATATTTGTTTGTTTGTACTAGTAGTAATTGAACCACAACTCTGAATGCCACGTTTCACTGATGTTCTTCTTGCTTCTTTGCTTTTAGGTGCACAAAAGAGGAGGAGACAACATTACCCATTGTACTGCCAGACAGAAGTCCTGCTGCGCACGACGTCACGTGACGTGTGACCACAGACATCTCTTCAACTTCTGCCACTGCATGCTGCTGACATCTTGAAGATGGCACCAAAGAAAGGTACCAGGTCCAGTACCAAGAAAGTTGCCAGTGTGAAGAAGACACTGCCACTTACCTAGACTGGTATGTTGCCCAAGACCTTTTTTGGGAACCCAAAAATTGCGCCTGGAGCAGCGGCATCCGGGGAGCAAGCTGGGAGCAGCACCCCAGCATCAGTGGACCCACCCCACCAACCTAGGCCCAAGCCCATGCCTGTCACAGAGGCAGCCAGTCTAATCACGAGTCCAACGCTGACGAGCAGTGATGTTGAAATTGACTTATCGCAAAGTAGTACCCAATCAATGCAGGAAACTCAGATAAGTGGGCAACAACAGCCGCAACCACCGCCCCCAATAGTAGTTGTTGTTCCCGAAGTAGGGGCAGTTCAGGAGACCGAGCTTCCTGCAGAGGAAGAAGAAGAGCAAGCCACTCTTTCAAAAGATCCATTGTCTTCCAGATCCCCAGCAAGGAAAAGGTGGGTTAGTCCATCAACTTCTTCTGCAAACCCCCCTTCTGATGATCTAGTTGCCACTTGGAAGCTACCTCAGTCTGAGTGTGAGACATGCCACGAGACAAGGCTAGGGAAAAGGAAGGTTCCAGAAAGCCTTAGAGTTATAGAGGTAGATGTAGTAGTAATAATATGCTGCTGCCCTGTACTACTAGTCTAGTACTACTCATCAATTCAAGTCATCATCATAATCATGCATGCATTTCCTTTTTCTCCCTTAACAGATTTATGATGGTCGGCTGCCAAGATTGTGTGTTGTCCATGTGTAGTGTTTGTCTTTGTCAAACCTTTCCCTCAAACCCCCCTTCCCAACCATTCATCAAACCCTAACCCTCTTCCCCTGGGCTGTGTGATTTATATTGAGGTGTGACTAAATTAATTTACACCAATATTGATCACACACTTGCTGGGGCGGATGTGGTGAAAGCAACACTAACTCAAGGCAGGGTGAAGATCTTCTTCTGCTCTAAGTATATATACTTCACTTTAGCCCACACTGGCAATATTAGATTGCCCACCCATGCACAGTATTCGATATTCAATTTTTTTCCAGAGGAACATATATAATCTATCATAATAATATAATTGGTTGCCAGCATAGAGTCATCATCAATCATCATCCTAGTTCCAGCACTAAAGGTTACGAAGGCGCTTGTCGGCTTCATCATCATAGCTAGAGTCGACTTCAGTTTGTAACTTGTACTAGGCTAGCCCTCTAGGCATTCTGGTTTATTTTACTTTAGCATTGCTTATCATCATCATCATGGTTTCTTGTTTGGCAGTCTTCTTGTGTACTGTACTTCTACTACTCGTTCCCGAGTCTCCCTCAGGTGACTGACTGTCTCATTTTCTTTTTTTGCAAATGCTACTGTCAGTATCTACTACTACTACTACCACCACCATGGCACCTTGGCAAATCAAACTATCACCATGCAGCTATCGCTTCACCTAAGTATAAATAAACATCAATCACAGGTAAGAGAAGAAGTTTGGGGGAGGCATAATTAATAATATGGAAATTAATTCATTAATTCACACACCCACACCCTTCCGAGTCCATAGGGGTTTTAGTTGCAGAGTGCATAGACTAGGACTAGGAGGAGAGACTGACAGTACTAGTAGGACAAGTCACAAGTGAGGGTACTGCATCTATATGTTGGTGTATTACACTATCAGCAGATTATTTCAATCAAAAACTGGCTGTGGCCCTGCTGCAGCAAAGGAAACCGTGTGAAGTAAAAAAGTAACCCCCCACAAAAGATTTACATCATATGTAAACTATAAATAATTTATTCCCCTAACAAATAAACTAATGAAAAAAACCACAACACCTGACCCACCCCTCTCCCTAACCACAACCAATGTCTATAAGAGTCCATAAGAGTCCAATGTCCATATACCCCAACTTTTCCCCAATGCCCAATTCCCACCCACCAAAAAAAGATTAAAAAAGGGGCAAGGCGACGGAGTTCTAGCAGCGGGCTTGCCGGATCTTCTTACTCTCCAGGGCCTTTTTTCGCCCTTCTAGGCGCTCCATCCAGAGGTGCATACGGTGCTTAAATGCCTTACAGTTGCATGCACAAGGGTGGGCAGCAGTGTTCAAAGAAGTGCGGTGGGTGGTTTCCAGACCATGGCACGGTACCACTGGAGGCACTGGGGGGGCCTGGCTGGGATCCAGGGTATAGGAGGAGGCTGCAGCTGCTGCCCCCTCATCCTCCTCCTCCGCCAGAACCACCAGCTGCCGATATTTGGTACGGATGGCCTCCAGCTTCCGATGCCGGGCCATGGCTGGTAACTCCTTCCTGGTTGGTGGTTCAGTTGGGAAGGAGTAGCTATATCAAGAAAGAAAAAAGACAATTGTAACCAATACAGCAAAACAGTAACACAAAAATAATTATACACTTAATTATAGTGGCACAGTAGCACTATCAAGCACAGTACATAACATTTGTGGTATCCTCCCACTTCCTCGGCCTCTAACATATGTGGGATTTCAGGCATTACTACTAGGCACTATGGAGTAGACAAGTCTTCTTCTTCTCTCTCTTGTTTAGCTAAATTAACCTTGTAGGCATGCCAGCTCAGTCAGCTTGATCCCTAGACAGACATATTCGTGTTGCAGACTCATGTTATTTTTATTTACTACTGTCTGCAGGTGGGGCAGCTGTAGTTTACAACTACGCAGTTATCTTATTTTTCTATTATGGCCATACTCTGTTACATCAATGGCAACTGCTCAATTTCACTTTCACATTGACTACTACAAAAAGGCAAATGATATCTGATCTGAATGATTATATATGGGACGACATGAGGTACTATTGATTGATTTTGTAACCATGCAGCCGATAGGCCACCCATGGCAAGCTGACATGGTTGAAAATGGCATAGGTAGGGAGTGGAGTCGGAGGGAGGTGATTGATAATGGGTGGGTATGGGTACATACATACACAATATATATGCTGTGCTTGCAAACTACTGTGAGTCAAGGGAGCATTCTGAAATACAACCTTGAATTAAAAACCTTGAAAAAAACAGTGCTTGTTTCTCTTCCCAGCGATTTTTCCATTTATCATTGCATTGCTCTTCTAGCATTATAGTTTTTTTATTTTAATCTTATTCTATTCTTCACCCTTGGCTTTGCTACTCTGGCACGGTTTATTTTTCTTTTACATTGTCTTCATCCAGTGACAGTCTCCACCTGTGCTATGATTGAATACCATCCAGGCATCCATCCATTCAAAGTAAACATGGCTATCATTCTTCTTAATCTCTCAACAAACCTTTCACCAACAACATACATTTGTAATTTTTTTTAAACCACCACCCATGCATCCTTCCTTGCTTGCTTTTTAGTTTGACCCATCAAACCCCCCAGAGGATTCCCGGAGGATTCCTATCACCCATACAGTTCCACTCACCCAGGCAGGCATCTTTTCTTTCACCTTTCACCCATCCTTCAACCACCCACGCATCCGATTCCTATCAGCCACCTATGCATCCTTCTCTGCCAGTCCTTCCTCCTTCCATCCTTTCCCTTTTCGTTCACCCCATCCATCAAGGTCGTCTGACTCTCAGTCTTCTTCATAAAACTTTCCCAGCTGCGTTGAAGTCAGATAGAAGAGGCCATTAGTTACTCAACTCCAGCCGCTAATGCTATTGCTAATGCTAAGTAAAGGGTGTCTTCTTAAACCGTTGTTCACAACAACTTAGGGGCCGATTCCGATCTCGGTCGGAGGCGCACCCAATACCATTCGGTCGGGAAAAAAGCCATGCGAATGCCTGTTTCCCGACCGATCCGTACATCATACCGACCGAGCAAGTACGATGCGCACAACAGCACAGAATCCGGCCGAGTCGTACTCACCCAATCCAGGTCCTGTTCTCCGACCGAGGCGAATCCGGAAACGCAGAATCGAGTCGCACGGAAGGGAAAATGCAGCCCCGTCCGGCCGAACAAGTACGATGCGCTTTCCGTACGCACCGAACCCGTCGCTACGCACGGCACGTCAAAGCATCCGGGAGAGGCGCACATAAGCTCCGATTCGCGCCACAACACGATCCACGGCTACGAGGCGAACACGCCAGCGACGAGGACGACGCGAAGCAACGAGAAAGACGAACGACACGAACCAACCATGAATCCCTTCATCCCGATCCTACCAATATTCTACATTTACTACCGGAACAGGCACGGACGCGTACGGCGCAGAAGGTAAGTCAGACACCAACCACAAAACACATACAACACGTACACGACACATCACACACACACAGAGGGATGCAGAATTTACTTACACCAGCAACAGCAGCACCATAGGGGCGGGATGCCCATCACCAATGCCACATATGCACACAGGGGCCTGGATGCGCACCACCACCACCACCCCTACCCAGGGGGCCGGATGCCAACCACTACTACCACCCTTACCCAGGGGGCTGGATGTCCACCACTACTACCACCCTTAGCCAGGGGGTGCCAGATGCCTACCACTACTACCACCCTTACCCAGGGGGCTGGATGCCTACCACTACTACCACCCTTAGCCAGGGGGTGCCAGATGCCCACCACCACTACCACCCTTACCCAGGGGGCTGGATGCCTACCACTACTACCACCCTTAGCCAGGGGGTGCCAGATGCCCACCACCACTACCACCCTTACCCAGGGGTGCTGGATGCCTACCACAACTACCGCCCTTACCCAGGGGGTGCCAGATGCCCACCACCACTACCACCCTTACCCAGGGGGTGCCAGATGCCCACCACCACTACCACCCTTACCCAGGGGGGCTGGATGCCTACCACTACTACCACCCTTAGCCAGGGGGTGCCAGATGCCCACCACCACTACCACCCTTACCCAGGGGTGCTGGATGCCTACCACAACTACCACCCTTACCCAGGGGGGTGCCAGATGCCCACCACCACTACCACCCTTACCCAGGGGGGTGCCAGATGCCCACCATCACTACCACCCTTACCCAGGGGGGGCTGGATGCCTACCACTACTATCACCCTAAGCCAGGGGGGCTGGATGCCTACCACCACTACCACCCTTACCCAGGGGGGGCTGGATGCCTACCACTACTATCACCCTAAGCCAGGGGGGCTGGATGCCTACCACTACTACCACCCTTAGCCATGGGGGTGCCAGATGCCCACCACCACCACCACCCTTAGCCAGGGGGGGCTGGATGCCTACCACTACTACCACCCTTAGCCAGGGGGGTGCCATATGCCCACCACCGCTACCACCCTTACCCAGGGGTGCTGGATGCCTACCACAACTACCACCCTTACCCAGGGGGTGCCAGATGCCCACCACCACTACCACCCTTACCCAGGGGGTGCCAGATGCCCACCACCACTACCACCCTTACCCAGGGGGCTGGATGCCTACCACTACTACCACCCTTAGCCAGGGGGTGCCAGATGCCCACCACCACTACCACCCTTACCCAGGGGTGCTGGATGCCTACCACAACTACCACCCTTACCCAGGGGTTGCCAGATGCCCACCACCACTACCACCCTTACCCAGGGGGGTGCCAGATGCCCACCACCACTACCACCCTTACCCAGGGGGGGCTGGATGCCTACCACTACTATCACCCTAAGCCAGGGGGCTGGATGCCTACCACTACTACCACCCTTAGCCATGGGGGTGCCAGATGCCCACCACCACCACCACCCTTAGCCAGGGGGCTGGATGCCTACCACTACTACCACCCTTACCCAGGGGGCTGGATGCCTACCACTACTATCACCCTAAGCCAGGGGGCTGGATGCCCACCACTACTACCACCCTTACCCAGGGGGCTGGATGCCTACCACTACTATCACCCTAAGCCAGGGGGCTGGATGCCCACCACTACTACCACCCTTACCCAGGGGGCTGGATGCCTACCACCACTACCACCCTTAGCCAGGGGGGCTGGATGCCTACCACTACTACCACCCTTACCCAGGGGGGGCTGGATGCCTACCACTACTACCACCCTTACCCAGGGGGGGCTGGATGCCTACCACTACTATCACCCTAAGCCAGGGGGGCTGGATGCCTACTACTACTACCACCCTTAGCCATGGGGGTGCCAGATTCCCACCACCACCACCACCCTTAGCCAGGGGGGGCTGGATGCCTACCACCACTACCACCCTTACCCAGGGGGGGCTGGATGCCTGTCACTACTACCACCTCTACCCATGGGGGGCTGGATGCCTACCACCAACACCACCCCCACTCATAGGATGGACAATGCATGACACAACCAGCACACCACAACCTAGGGAATGCAAGAAAAAGACATCCCCCAACACCATGACAAGCGTGTGTAGACTGTGTCAAATGCATACAACACTGAACATGACTTTGAACATACAATGTGACACCCTATCACATGTGCCACACATATATGTGTGTGGCCCCCACAATGCAAGCAGGCCATGACCATTGTGGCAATGGGGTCCAAACCCCCATCATCACAGTGACCAAAAGGTAAGTGTGGGGTCCATAGCTGAAGCACATTTTGAACATTGTGGCAATGGGGTCCAAACCCCCATCATCACAGTGACCAAAATGTAAGTGTGGGGTCCATAGCTGAAGCACATTTTGAACATTGTGGCAATGGGGTCTAAACCCCCATCATCACAGTGACCAAAAGGTAAGTGTGGGGTCCATATCTGAATCACATTTTGAACATTGTAGCAATGGGGTCCGAACCCCCATCATCACAGTGACCAAAAGGTAAGTGTGGGGTCCATATCTGAATCATATTTTGAACATTGTGGCAATGGGGTCCAAACCCCCATCATCACAGTGACCAAAAGGTAAGTGTGGGGTCCATAGCTGAAGCACATTTTGAACATTGTGGCAATGGGGTCCAAACCCCCATCATCACAGTGACCAAAAGGTAAGTGTGGGGTCCATAGCTGAAGCACATTTTGAACATTGTGGCAATGGGGTCCAAACCCCATCATCACAGTGACCAAAATGTAAGTGTGGGGTCCATAGCTGAAGCACATTTTGATCATTGTGGCAATGGGGTCCAAACCCCCATCATCACAGTGACCAAAAGGTAAGTGTGGGGTCCATAGCTGAATCACATTTTGAACATTGTGGCAATGGGGTCCAAACCCCCATCATCACAGTGACCAAAATGTAAGTGTTGACAAAGAAAAAGCTGCAACTGCCAAACTGCATGGATGATTCCTGGTCACAGAACATAAAACACATCACTGGCAAAGTAGTGCATGTGTCTCTTTGCAACATAGATTGGGGGAGGCAAATACTGCAGTGCAAATAAGACATACCTTTGGCCATGTGCAGACAAACAACACCCATGGGGGCTGACACAGTCAACATTCATCAATGACACAATGACAGAAGTGACCATCAGAATGCAGACCCACATATTTGCACCAATGGGCACACAAATGCAGATACCCTGTGGAGACTGTAGATGTGAGGTGAACAGATACCATACCATGGCAGCAATGGGACACACAAACCATGATCATTGTGCTGACTGATGACTTAGGAGTCCCAGGGACAGCAGGGGAAACCCACCAAACTACATACAGCCAATGGCACACCCAAGATATGCCAATGCAGTGGTGCAGATGCACAAACACAAACAGGCAGACCCACACTGCACATCAAACACAACAGGTGAGGGGGGGCCAGTGTCCCCAGGCAACCACACAACACATGAGGAGGCCTGAATACCAATCATACAGATGTGCATACAGTGCCACACAAAGGTAACTCATGGATCCAAATCCCCTATGTGGGCAATCAGGCATTGTCAGATGAGAGGGAGCACAAATCACACATGTCACACAGGCACGTAGGAACAGCAACTGACACAGCAAGACACAGACACACCACAGCACTACCCCCAGGGCCCCCCCAATGTGGTGACCCTGGGCTGCATTACAATCCCACTGTGATGACAAAGCTAAATGTCGTTCACACTGTGAACCACAGTCATGTGTCCTGAGCAACAAACTACCATCACACCTACACAAGCACAAATCAATCAGCACGGCCAGTAAACCAAGGCCAACATGGAGGCAGGGGTCTAGCCGGGCACAACTCTCATCTGCACACACTCAACACCACACACCTCGACCTCCAACAATGTGCAGCAGTGAAGCACACATGCACTGGTGACATTGCACATGCACCCATGACAATTCCAGGGTGGTGGGTGGGAACCAAGGTGCAGAAACACATCACACATGGCCACTCAACAAGACTCCTGAATGTCTGACACACTGCACACTACGCTGTACATGGACATGACGGCAATACCACACCAACCAATGGGATCCCAGCCACAGTCACACACCAATGAAGAAGCCAAGGTCACCCACAAAGAACACACATAGACAACAACCAACATTGCAGCCCGGACCCTGAGGAGTGCCAGCAGTCACACACACAACGTGTCACAATCACTGAAAGATAACACAAACTGGAAATCACATGACAGGTGCAAACAACAAGTGCCAAGGGGAAACCTGACTGTGACCCATCTGCGTCTGCACACAAACTCAGCCCTGACAGCAAACACACCTATGGGTGACACCCTGATGACCAGTAATGTGCAATGCACCCACATCACAGAGAACCCAGGAGAAGACTTTGGGGGAACATAGGTCAACTCAGCAAGCATCACAAACAGGTACAACACTAGGGATCACAGCATGCACAGCAAAACGGAAGTGAACACACAGACATGCTCATACAACACACACCTTGGGCGCAGGCAATGTCACAGGAGTACACACTGCCATGAGGGGACTCCACTCCTGTGTGAGGAAAGCTGTGCCATATGTTGCCTCAGTAGGGCCCCATCATGTCAGCTGAGCACTTGGTCACACAATCAACAATTAGCACCAAATGAAGGCTCCTGTCACATCAGCCTGGTCATGGAAGTGCCAACGAACTCATCAGCACAGATCCAACACACTTGTATAGCAATGTTGCACTGACAACACAGATGAGTCCTTCCCCATTGATGCCCAAACCTGCATGTCCAGTGGAGATGGCCACATGGTCAGGGAAGTAGACGAATTGAACAATGGTAGGCACAACAGATGTGCAGGGGTGGAAGCCACAGATGTGAAATTGCTAATGTAAGTAGGAAATCCCATTGCCAAATACTGAACACATGACACCCTCAGATGCTGCTATGGATGACATGGATACACCACAGGATAGGACACATTCCCCCTGGACCACATGTGTTCCTGCACAGTAACACTTCATTATCATGAGACCAAATATCACCATCACTGCAGCAAGGGCATGGTTAGCATCATCAACAACATGTACATCAGAAGCATAAGCACTAGAGAACAGAAAGTTGCTTTATTCAGCATATGTGTGTTTAAAAGTGAAAGTCCAGAAAAAACACAAAGGCCAATCCATTGTCAAAGTCCAAACAGGGTGACAGTGGCAGATGTCACCCTACGCATGCCTGCACTGCACAAAACCAGGGACAATCCACTAGGAGGGGCAACCGGGGGGGCAGGCCAGGCACCGCAGGGACAGGATCAGGGCTCACCAGGAGGAGGCAGGGAAGGGGTGGTGGGTGCTGGAAAGCCACTGACAACTGCAGTGGAGGTGTCTGACATGGTGTGTGCCAGCACAACTGGGGGCATGACTCAGATGTTGTGGGTGCCGGCACGACTGCAGTGGACCCTGCAGATGGAGTGGACAGGTCCGCCACTGCAGTGCCCAAGTCAGACAGGGTGGTAGTGGACTCCACTGCAGTGCCTACCACCAGGGGAGGAGAATGGGGAACAGGCAAGGTGGGTTGGACAGAGGGGGAGGACACCCTCACCACATCAGTGGCACAGACAAGCGCAGCGGGGGTGTGGTGCCGGGAGAGCAAGTGGCAGGGGGAGAAGGCCGGATCCTCTTGGGGATGGTATATCTGTGGGTGGGGGAACCTGGGGCAGGGTGTGGTGGGGGCACCTGTGGAGTGGGGGCCTGAGGGATGGAGGAAGGAGACCTGGTGCCTGAGCTGCAGGGCGGCGGCGGGGTCTTGCTCTTACAACTCTGGGGGGACTAGCGGGTGGGGGCCTCAGTCTGTCTGCACCTGGGGGAGGGTGTCCGGGGGCGAGGGGCACTCTGCTCCGTGTGGGTGGGCTTCCTCTTCCCCCTGAATGCTGTATCAGATGGATCGGAGGGGAAGAGGCCGAGGTCACTGAGGAAGAGCCGCTGGGTCTTTGGGGTTGCAGGTGAGGCAAGGGAGGGTGCTTTGGAGGGAGAGGCAACTGAGGACTGCGCAGTGCTCGTGGATGCGTGTGTGTGTTCCAGGGCCCCATCCCCTGTGAGTCTGGTTTCAGTCCCCTGACTGTGCGTGCGTGTGCGTTTTGTTTGTGGCGTGTGTGTCTGTGTGCTGGACGTGTGTGTGCTGGTGTGTGCCTGTGCCGGTGTGTGTGTGCTTGGGACGGGTAAGGTGCTGGGGAGTGTGGATGGAGCAGAGGCAGGAGGGGTGAGGGACTGTCTGAGGAGGGACACTGCTGCTGTCAGGGAGGAGTCCATGGACCTATTGCCCCTCTGTAGGTCAGACATGCCCGATGAGATGCCCTCCATGAACGACACCAGCTGAGTCAACAGAGCGGTGTGCGCATGGAGGACACTCAGCATGGCTGTCTGCCCTACATGGAGCTGGCGAAGGAGGTACACAGACTCCTCACTCAGGGCAGCAGGGGACACAGGGGCAGGGGGTGCGGTGCCTGGCCCAAAGGAGACACGCTCCCGAACATGGGAGCCTCCACGGACCTGGGGAATGGGAGCCGATGGGAGGGCGGTGGTGGCGCTGGTGATGGCGGGGACAGCAACACTAGCTGGGGTGTGGTGGCTGCTGACACCCGCCTCCATAAGGGAGTCATCCTCCGAGCCGCTGTGGTCCTCAGCTGAGGTGGATGCTGCTGAGGACTCCTCGGTGTGGCTCCCCTCGCCCTCCGTGCCACTGGGTCCCCCCGACCACTCCTCGGCTGCTGACCCAGTCTGGCTCTCCGGCTCCTCCTGGTCCGTGGAGCTGTCCCCTTCCGTGGCCGTGGATGTATCTGCAAACAATGGGGAAACAGACAGACATCAGTCACCTGCACCAAACGCACACACCACTGTGAGCACAGCACATTACAGAGCAAGCCCTGGCATCATTAGTTGAACATTGCTAAAAGTGCCCTAACTGAACAGGAGAAGCCAATTGTCAGTCTGATGCCAACCATGGCACTCACATCCCACATGGCCTTGCACCCATCTGTCTGGTGTCTGTTGGATAGCAACACCCCAGTGTGGACACATGCACCACCTACACAGTAGTTGGACAGTGCAGAAGACACGGTGTAGCATGTGGACATGCACACATCACAACTCTTGCCACTGAGTCAGTACAGGTTTCCGGATGAAAGGGATGCCCAGAGTCAAATAGGAAATGCATGTGATGCATACCAGCGACAGACACCATGATGCACCCATGTCCTGATAGCCATCGCCACAATGGTGTGCATGTAGCACATGTCACTCCCCTGCAGGATCACCAATAAGTAGACACATGCCATGGCGGAGGCATGACTGCTAAGTCATACATCACTGTCTCAGTGATGTATGACTTGGCAGCCAGACAACAACACTCTGCACTGTGTCACAATAGTAGGTCATGGGGAATGCAAGTCCTGGAGCTGCACAAGTGCACATGTACATCCCCCACACAACACATCATCTTAACCCTCATCTGTCCAGGTCATACCGATTGGACATATGGGAGACCTGTGACACTACCCTCTGAACCTGAGCCCCTCACAATCTGCTGTGAATGGGAAACAGCTGCCTGAACTTCACATTCGCATACCCCAGTCTGCACGGGCAGCTGATCAAACACCTATGTGACACACAAGTATCGTCTCCTATGGTCACATCTCCAGTGGCATGCTGAGCCCCTACTGAGAAACACCCCAGCAGTCCTGGCAACAAATCCACAGCACACTGACACAGAGGCAGACACCTGAGGGGTCAAATCACTGCGCACAATGTGTCAGCTGATACACAGGAGTGGGAGTACAGGTGTATTGGATGGGCTGGAGTAGGCATGACTGTCCTGCCCCACATGAATGAGGGATGAGCCTTGGACAGTGGATAGCTGGCTATGTATGTGTGACACACGTAATCTGCACACTCCTGGGGCCCAAACATTGTTCCTACCCGCTGCATGGGTGTGTGCCAGATACCCCAGGCACATGTGGTGGCTCAGCTCAGCAAGTGGACCGCATATCAAAGCAACACGCAGATTACATGTCCGAACACAGGCGTTGTGTGAACAATGGACCCACCCATGATGCCCACAACAGAGTTAGGGAAACAGATGCTGTCCCCCACCTTGAGTGAAGCAAACTGCAAGGACACAGTCCCAAGTGACACAATTCCCTGAATGTAAGGGCCACACCTGGGTATCAGATGAGGAGTGGGCAGTGCACAATAGAGGGACATGGCTCCTGGACAACATGACTGCTGTACTGTGGCAGTTTAACCAGGCCAGAGGAGGGCACATAGCCTGTAATACAGAGTTCACAGTGCAGTCTTTGACTCACCCCCTCCTTGCTGCTGTCTGGCCTTCAGCTGCCCATCCAGGTCTGGAAACACCACCGCCAGGATCTGGAGCATGTGGGGGTCAGGGTCCGTGTTCCGCCCCTCCTGCGAGGAGGCGACAGCTTCAGCTGGACCCGTGCAATCCTCCGGGTCCAGCCCCGAAGGTCCTGCCACCTCTTCTGGCAGTTGCGGATCCGGCGCTTGTAGACCCCCACGGACCGGACAGCCTGGACGATGTCCTTCCAGATCTCCTGCTTCCGATGGGCATTAACCTGTCAGGATGACAAAGTGAAAAGGCCATTACTACACATGCAACATATCCGTGCATGACACAGTTGTATATACATGTCTCAATCACAGGGGCACATGATGTACACAGGCAGTGCAACGCTGCCCATGGACAGTTTGCCAGAAGTCACTACATGGTATCATTGCATGGGAAGTACAACTTTGTTCAAATGCACTGTCACTGCACCATACCTGTCCAGTGCATGTCGCTACACACTATGGGGGGTGACAACTACTCAGTGAGCCTGCTAGCCAGTGGCGTGCAGACTTTCAGCCTTGCTAGTCAGACAAAATGCACATTCAGAAAGGCAGTGCACAGAACACTCACCTGCTCCCTTGGTGTCCCATACTGCTTGCTGTACTGTGGAAGTAGGCTGTCCAGCAGGGCCTGGTTCTCCTCAAGGCTGAAGGCTGGGGCTCTCTCCACAGTACGTGCCATTGCAGGGTCCAGAGGGGGCAGAGACAGCAGCAGTGCAGTGGCAGATGTCGTCCTGGAGCTTGTAGTGCAGGCAAGTGAGCTCTCAGGGGAACAGCCAGCAATATATATGTGCTACAGAGGCAGATACTGTCCCATGTGTCCAAAGTGATAGGTCCAAGTCGTTTGCATCTTCTGAATCTGGCCAATCCATGGAATAGCAGCACCAATACAAGCCCACAGCATCCTTCAAATCTTCAACTTCATGACATACATGATTTTGCAACATTGTTGTGGGTGACCAACTGAATTTCCAGCAACAGACTCGTTCGAATTTCGAAAACGCGTCCGTTGCCAGGCTAGGCCATTGTCAATGGGTGCGCACCGATCGGTCCATTGCTGTTCAACGCGTACAGAGGTACAACGCGTACCCGCACACATTGAATGCAATGGGCCGGCCGGGTGCACCGATCGGTCCATTGCTGTTCAACGCGTACAGGGTACAACGCGTACCCGCACACATTGAATGCAATGGGCCGGCTGGGCGCACCGATCGGTCCATTGCGGTACAACGCGTACAGGGGTACAACGCGTACCCGCACACATTGAATGCAATGGGCCGGCCGGGTGCACCGATCGGTCCATTGCTGTTCAACGCGTACAGGGGTACAACGCGTACCCGCACACATTGAATGCAATGGGCCGGCCGGGTGCACCGATCGGTCCATTGCTGTTCAACGCGTACAGGGGTACAACGCGTACCCGCAGATTGAATGCAATGGGCCGGCCGGGTGCACCGATCGGTCCATTGCGGTACAACGCGTACAGGGGTACAACGCGTACCCGCACACATTGAATGCAATGGGCCGGCCGGGTGCACCGATCGGTCCATTGCTGTTCAACACGTACAGGGGTACAACACGTACCTGCACACATTGAATGCAATGGGCCGGCTGGGCGCACCGATCGGTCCATTGCGGTACAACGCGTACAGGGGTACAACGCGTACCCGCACACATTGAATGCAATGGGCCGGCCGGGTGCACCGATCGGTCCATTGCTGTTCAACGCATCCCTGTACAAGTGACTGGCATATGTCACCATGCCTGTCTCAGATGAACATATGCCAGCCACAGATAGCTCCCAGGGAGTGAGGGGCACACCTACAACACCACAGCCTGTCCAAACTGTATCATAAGGCATGTAAGGCTGCATTTCCTATTGTGTGTATGTTGGTGTACATGTTGTCCTGTGGGTGTCACCTGGGGGCAGCCACCCCCAGGCTGTGCACGTGTTCATGGGGACAGGATCCTGGGTGTTACGTGTACATTACCACTGTGAT
>CAWUFW010023575.1:0-73236 GCA_963921515.1 Calotriton arnoldi
ACGCAGCCTATCACGGGAAAATAACCCTGTGTCAACGTGGTATTCACAACAAGGCGGTAGCATGCGATAGTCACCAGATAACGTGTCAAATGCCAGCGTGTAAATCAACACCACGCCCAAAAAATGCGAAACGCGAACGCGAGAAATCATGCGATGAGGCCAATCGCGGTACAAAAAGCTGCGAAAAGCAGCCTCAGGCCTGCAACTACCACGCGTCTGGCGGGCAATTGCACCATAAAAACCACAGGCACAACACACCAGAAACAAGCCAAAGCATGTAGCAACATCCATGCACCCTGACCAAGCGCAGAGGGCAACGCGAACCCCACAACCCCCACTGACCACCAGCAAGGAACAAGTGGGTCGGGGAAGGCCAAGGAGAAAAGGGAGAGGAAGACGGGGTGCAGACCGCAGGAAAACAAGACCAAGGCCACGGAGGCGACAGAACACTACCAGCAAATGACCCACAAGCAGACCGCCTGGAATGCAGTCGCAGAGCCCAGGAGGCCAATCCAGGAGGCCAAGAGGCTCCTCCAGGACGTGACAACCTAAACCAGGTACAAACCCGCTGCCAACAGGAAGGCAGCAACGGCGACAGGAGGTGGCAGTCCAGCGACACAGCAGGAGCAGGAGGAAAGCCAGGCCACAGTCATCAGTGTGGAGAGGGTGCAAGGAGTAGGGAGTATGGACACAGCTCGACAGGACCTGACACAACAACAACAGGGTGAGGATCCAACAGGGACTGGGGGGACGGGGGGTGATGGGCACAATGGCACACATGCACAATGAGGTGTAGCACACTACACATCCACAATTACCCAGAGACATGTCCCCCATCCCCGTAGCACACTGCAGCACACACACATAGCAATCACAGCACATACCATGACAATGTGGCACAAAGTGCAACACCCACACTGCAGAACAGGGGACACAACTGGGTCCACTCAGGTGCAGAAACAGAACAATCACATTGGACAGAGCAGGGAACTGTGAGATGCCCATCTACGGCTACAACCCCACATCAGCCATGTAGGCCAAATGTATACTGTCCCAACTCAAATAGCCACCACCGGCCAAACAGTCACAATGTACATTGTCACACAATGCAGAGGGACAAACAACACCTCCAGCAGGTCTGAACAGACAACCCATCAGTGATGCCCGAGACAAACACCACAGCCCAGACACCGACGCCCTACAACAGCCCATGGACATCCCACACAACCCACCACCAGGACCAGGGCAGACAAGCCACTCAGAGGAGAACCCAGCCCCTGCAACAGACCACACAGCATGAAGCACCCGCAATCACGGCTGGCTCACAACACTTCACCCACCCACACATGGCATCCCAATGCCAGGTGCCAGAACGCCAAAAGGAGGTGGCCCAACAGGTGAGGGTGTTGCCGAACCCATGGAATGCGAACTAGAACACATACGTGGGTGTCCAATACCCTTCAGGGACCCCCCACACCCTACAAAGGAGACCCACACCTCCACAGAGACACATGCACATATCATATTGAACTGGCCACGGGCACGTGCGCCCGGCCCCTTTATTGGCAGGGCCACATGTACAGTGACGCCTGTGCTGGATGTGTGTGGGGTGAGTATAAGCCAGCCCGCACGGAGTGCTTGGTGCTGCCAACAACCTGAACAGTGGACACCAGTGCAATGGAAACAGAAAACACCAGCATAACAGTCAACTGCAGAGCAACATGGAGGGATCCGGACTAAGGACAGAGGTCACCCAATATTCAGTCTGGATGTTCCTTGAGTTGCAGTACACTGAGGCAGGGGCACTAGAGAAGAGCGTGCTCATGTGAAGAAATTGCTAGGATTGTGTCCCTTCGGATCAGTCCTGATGCAGATGCAGTGGGGTGTGTTACACCTGCATCAACTTCCTCATCAATGTCCCAGGTCTCCCACACTGCCTGAGGTGACAGTTGCGTCCACAGTCCACAGCGCAATACCCAGCAATAGATCCGGGTGTGTAGCTTGACTACCACCACCAGTCTGCATTCCTGCAGTGGGGCTGTTGCCTCCTGCCCTCCCATTGTCTGTGCCCTCTCCCTTCCGCACACTTGACACATCTTCCTCATCATAGTCCCAGGTCTTCCCCACTGCATGAGGTGACATTGCTGCGCAACCTCACAACAGCACAAAACTCAATCAGTAACGGACAATGGCTTGCGGTGCACTGAGTCACTGGCACCTGGAGTGCTGAGCAGGGTATCAGGCCGATGATGGCATCCACGACAGGTCTGAGCAACTCCTTAGGTCTGTCAGGACCACCGTTTCGACTCTGGCAGATGGCGGTTGAAGCTGGTCCTTGCGGTGGTGGCGTGTGCCTCCTGCGGTGATGCGAAGTCTGGGCCGGTCAAGACTCGATGCCATGTGTGGGCCCTGGGGGACCGCAGTTGGGGCCGGAGGAGGCGGACAGCGCAGGGCTACAGACACATGGCGTTGATGACCCCAAGACCATCGCTACAGAGGCCATTCAATGACTCAGATGAAGGGGTCCCAGGCCTGAGCAGCACAGAGTTAGTGGCCCCGGATGCACTGCGGCCGGCACAGGCACCCAGCCACGGGACGGTGACTTGCGGTGCAGTCAGATGGGCCATGCAACCTGAGCGGGTCCCCATCAATGTCCAAGGTGTATGTTGCGGAGGGTTTCGGGGGACAGTGGAAGGTGTCCTCCAGGGCATGATGCAGAAGGTCTGATGTTATCTGGAAGCAGAAAATGGAGGAGTGGAAAGCGCAACCCTCGTCCTCAGCAACAATTCGGGATCAGCTACATGAGGATGAAAACTAGCCCCTAGTCCATGGACTCAAACGCCACCAATGTCCGACCAGTGAGTGTCCATGAATGTTGGGGAACAAACTCAGTGGCACAGGTGCTGTGAGGGGATGCAGTCTGCGATGATGCCCGTACACAGATGTGAACTCCAAGAATGCCAAATCAAGGCTCTGTGACCTACTGGACCGCAGTGTAGGCCGGAGGCAGCGGTCAGCAGTGGCCCACAGCCACGGGTCATTGGCTCGCGAGGCACAGAGTTGGTGACACAGTGGCAGTTGTCGGTAGTGTTCAATCACCTCCGTGACGCTGATCCTGTTCCCTCAGGACTGCAACGTGTCATCCTCTTACGCCCCTCCGAGTGTACGAGGGAATGTATTCTGCCTTTTGAATTACCGATGTTCAGTTACAAATCAGTGATCCCACACGTGCGCAGCATAGGCCAAGGGCAGTGGTCCGCGTAGGCCCACAGACACGTGTGGTTGTGATGCCATGCACAGACTTGTTGCCACCACATCGTAGGGTGTACAGTGTATTGTTCTCTGCCTTAAATGATGTTCACTGCCATAGTGTAATCAAGACTCAGTTCCAAATATGTGACCTACCTGACCGTGGTGTAGGCCTGAGGCAGCGGTCAGCACGGCCCATTCACCGAGTGTCGCCGGCATAGGTTGGATGGCCCCACCGGCCTGCGTAGTTCAGGTTCAGTGGCACCACATGTAGCAGCCTGGCGTTGAACAGGATTAGTGGCACCACGTGTAGCAGCCTGGCGTTGAACAGGATTAGTGGCACCACGTGTAGCAGCCTGGCGTTGAACAGGGTTAGTGGCACCACGTGTAGCAGCCTGGCGTTGAACAGGGTTAGTGGCACCACGTGTCGCAAGATGCCCATATGGAACTATGCCTCACTGAACTGGGGGTCTGGTGCTGTGGCCGCTGGCCGGGATATGGGGTCACTGCCATTCATGACTCAAGACACAGTTCCACATGTGGGACCTACTGGTCCGAAGAGTAGGCCGGGGGCAGCAGTGGAGTACGTCAACGAAAAAGGAATAAAGCGGGCCGGTGTCGTGGCAGCCGTGATGGTCTGAGGTGGCTGCCAAGGTCTCAGGCCTCGGGCTTGTGGCTTGCGCCGGCACGTGGTGGGCCCTCCTTGACACACGCCGGTGTCGGAAGGTGATTAGTGTGGCCTGGCTGCGCAGGGGCTGACCTGACGGGTTCGTGGACCAGCGTGCCGGGGTCCGGCAGGCGCACGGCATCTCAGGCAACTCCGCTCACCGGGATGGCGTCAGCCTCGTGGCGAGGTGGGAGGTGCCGCCCTGGCAGAGACGTGCATCTTTCCGGAAGTGGACCACGCCCAGGCCTACATGGTTTTTATTCACACCCCTACGCTGGCGTGGCGTACGCTGGGCCATCCCACTCCGCTGACGCTTGGGGGGGGAACAGGCAACATTTCCACGAGGTCCCCCACTGGCTGTGGTGACATGGTGGCGTCCACTGTCCACTACACTCCATACACAAGCGGTGTATGTCGCCATGGATATGGGTGTGTTCTGCATACTGCGAGGTGTCCAGCACATCTCCGGCACTGTTGGCATTGTGTACTTTCCCAATCATGGTTCTACTGCATCCTTTACACATGCCTGGTTGCCACCTCTCCCCACATTCGGCTAGTATTTGGCTGAGGTGCCATGCTGTTGCTGGCTCATTTTCAGGGCTTGCCCATGTGGACATTGTAAGTTGTTCTGTCGTGTCTGGTGGGTGGGCATATTGTTGTGCCTGTTGTATGTGATTTTGTGACGTGTGCATTGCCAGAGTTGTGAGTTGCATGGTTGTGGTGTTGAGGTGTGTGGGATGTTCATTTGTATATTGCCAAGGGGCTGTACATTTCCCTTGTTGCCATCCTGGGAATGCTGGTTGATGATGGACTGTCGGAGGATGAAGGTATCATGCACACTGGCTGTGTATTTAAAGGCGACATTGTTGGGTGTTCCACGGTGTTCTGTTGTTGCCTGCACATTGGTGTGAGACGTGTGCTTCCTGCTGCGGTGATTGTGTGCTGTGTCACCAGGGGGCACAGGTAGTACATGTGTGCTGTGTGTTGCCCCCAACACGTGCGTGCATCCTGCTATGGCGTATGGTCCTTGCTTGGTCTCCAGCGGATCCTGCGCCTTGTGTTGTACGTATGGGGACTGGGGTACCAGGGTGATGGTGATGTCCAGGACAGGTGTGGGGGACTTGTATGTGGCTGGCTGTGAGACTCCTCCGACTCTGGCGGGTGTTGGATGGGGATCCCAGGGGCCAACAGGTGCAGCCACCGCCATCAGCTTTGTGTGGGGTGGGATGTTGGTTGTCCGCTGTGTTGTTGCCGTAGGCCTGTTAGGCGATGATGGTCAGGATGCGTAGGTTGGTTGTCCCTTTCAGCCTGTAGTGGAAAGTGACATTGTCAGATGTTGGGTCTGTGCGGCTGGTATGTTTCCTGGGGTTCCGCTGTCTTTGTCTGCGCTGCGTCTGTGTTGGTCCGGGGGGGGTGTTCTGGGTGTGGGATGGGGTCCTGGGGTGGTGGGGGTGGGTGTTGTGGCCCTCTTGGGTGTCCGGGCCGCATGATGGGTGGCTCCATGGCATCTGTTGCCCTTCGGATGTGGCCCTGGGCTGTGCTCCCTTTTGTGGTGCTGGCTGCCGTCCGACTTTACACCAGGTCAGAGCAGGTGTAGATTTCCTGGTGCTAACGTGCCTTATCGCCTGTTTTGTGTTTTTATCGCGGGTGTGGCTGGTCGTTGTGAATGTTGAGGAGTGCTGTTGTCTCTGCTTTTGTCATGCGAATGCCTACTCTGCATCTCATTAGCGATATTTGCGAGGGTCCTCGGTGGCGATGTTGTTTGCGGCTGCTATCGCGGGTAAACTGGTGCTGTGGGCTGTTAACACCGGCTTGTGAATGGGGGGGTAAATTTATCACGACTTTGGCTGCGATAAAGTGCCGTTAATTCGGCGATAGCTCCTTGTGAATATGCCCCCGGGTGTCACCACACGGTTGTCAGTAAGGAGTTGATACCCGACGCTCTACTTAGGGGGAGAATTCATACGGGTTACCTGTGTACATGGGGAGGAGAAAATGTATCCACTAGCGGAAGTCCTGTTAGAGATAGATGGAGAACCACAATTAAGGAAAGTAGGGGTAGTTCCTTCCCTTCCAGAAACAGTCCTATTAGGCACTGATCTCCCGAGGTTCCACGACTATCTTTCATCCCTGACCTCACCTTCCCCGACGGTAGGATGGTTAGAAAATGCCCCGTTTTCCCGGGAAGACATTAGCGGATCCTCTCCCAAGGTGCCAAAGTCTCGGAGGGAGAAACGGGAGGAAAGAGCCCTGTATAGTAAAGTAGGTCCTGTCTTACCTATCCTTCTCTCCCCAGACGAACTACAAACACCCAGCAGAAGTTTCCGAACAGCTCAGAGAGATGATGATACCTTACACCACGCTTGGAATCAAGTACAAGAAGATTAACCTGAAAAGGTAGGACCCTTCTTTTGTGAAAAGAAAGGATTGTTGTATAGAGTGACGAGAGAGAACAGTCACACGAAGGAGCAGTTGTTGGTCCCGAAAGCCTTCAGGGAACAAGTATTGGAATTAGCACACAGTCAGACAGGGGGTGGTCATTATGGCAAAGAACATACCTTGAAATATCTGCTAGACCATTTTTTATGGCCAGGAGTTTATCAGGAAGTAGCACGATTTTGTGCTTCCTGTGTTAGGTGTCAGCTAGTCAAAACACTGGTTCTTCCCCGTGCCCCGTTACAACCCCTTCCCATAGTTGATGTTCCTTTTAGGAGGGTGGGGATGGACTTAGTGGGGCCCTTACTCCCTTCTGGCCGAGGACACCAGTATATTCTGGTCCTGGTAGATTACGCCACACGTTATCCAGAGGCCATACCGTTATCCAGCACTACCTCTTCAACAATAGCCCAAGCCATGGTCACTTTCTTTTCTCGTGTGGGGTTCCCTCATGAAATATTAACTGATCAAGGCACCCCATTTGTCTCTAAGTTAATGAAACAGGTAATGCAATATCCTGGGGGTCAAGCAAATACGGACAGTGGTGTATCACCCACAGACCGATGGTCTCGTAGAATGATACAATAAGACGATAAAAACAATGCTTAGTAAGGTCATGGATAAGGCAGGGCGTGACTGGTATAAATACTTGCCCTTGGTACTCTTTGCTATCCGTACCCATGAGCAGAAATCAACAGGTTTCTCTCCATTTGAACTCCTGTTCGGTAGAAAACCCCATACACTTCTCGACATGGCAGTGGAACAATGGGTAGAAGAAGAAGATGAGAGCAAACCCCTGTTTCAGTATAGCTCGGTCCTAATAGACACCCTGGCAGCCCTATGGGAAGAGGTACATAGTAATATGGAAAAAGCACAAGACCACCAAAAACGACATTATGACCAAAAGACCAAACTCAGGGAATTTCATGTGGGAAGTCATGTACTCATCCTTCCACCAAGCACTGAGAAAAAGTTGTTGGCCACATGGCAGGGTCCCTAACAGGTCCTCAAACGGGTTGCTCCTGTTACTTATCGGGTGGCGGTACCACACAAACCACGAACAGGGCAAACATACCATGTAAATCTCTTAAAAGCTTGGGAGGGACCCTTACCAGTGGCCCTTTGCACCAATTCTCGCATACGCCAGATAACCACAGAGAAATCTCTGGAGATTTCCCTGGCCCCAGACTATCCCCACAAAAGTGAGGTTGTTCACTTCGGGGAACAACTCACAGAAGAACAGAGACAACAGTTACAGGGTCTCTGTAACTCCTTCCCTAGAGTAATCTCAGGAACTCCCGGACGTACATCCCTAGTTGATCACAACATCATCACAGGAAACGCAAGCCCAGTTCAGTTAAGACCGTACAGGATTCCGGCCGCCAGAAGACAGGCCGTAGATCAAGAGATAAAGTCTATGTTGGAGGCGGATATCATAGAACCGTCCCACAGCGCCTGGTCATCCCCAATTGTCTTAGTACCAAAACCGGATGGGAGTATAAGATTTTGTATTGACTTTCGTGAACTAAATGCGAGGTCAAAATTCGATGCATGCCCAATGCCTCGGGTCGATGAGTTGATAGAAAGATTGGGAAAGGCCCGGATGATGTCTACCATTGGCTTGACCAGAGGATACTGGCAAATTCCCCTCTCGCCAGAAGCCAAAGAAAGCTTTTTCCACCCCGTCGGGTCTCTATCAATTCAAAGTACTTCCCTTTGGCCTTCATGGTGCCCCAGCCACTTTCCAAAGACTAATGGTTGTCCTGTTACGTCCCCATCAGGAATTTGCCGTAGCCTATTTAGATGACATAGTGGTGTATAGCCCGGACTGGGAGACACATCTGTATCATCTAGAGAAAATCTTGCACACACTTCAACAAGCAGGCCTCACTATTAATCCAAAGAAAACCACTTTTGGCACAGACCATATTGAATATCTAGGTTATGAGATCCAGGGAGGGTGTAGCAAACCCCAACTGAACAAATTGGAGGCCATCACCAAAATCCCGCGTCCCACCACCAGGAAGGACGTCCGTTCCTTTTTGGGGTTGGTAGGATAATATTGGAGATTCATTTCCCACTTCTCCGATGTAGCCAGTTCCCTCACAGACCTTCTGACAAAACCAAAATCAGGGAAGCCCATTGTTTGGAACAACAGCGTGGAGAACAGTTTCTGCAGGCTGAAGGAGTCCTTATGTCGCGCTCCACTACTAATGTGCCCTGACTACAACAAAACCTTTGTTCTACAAATGGATGCTTCAGATAGGGGACTCGGGGAAGTCCTGTCCCAACCTGATGGTAAAGGGGATCTACATCCTGTTCTCTTCCTTAGCCAGGAAACTCTTTCCCAGAGAAACCCGATACGCGACCATAGAGAAAGAATGCCTAGCAGTAAAATGGGCCATGGAGGCACTACAGTACTATCTCCTAGGGCGTTCCTTTTTTCTACTTACAGACCATGCCCCTCTGACTTGGCTTTCTTTACATAAGGACTCCAAACCTAAAATTATTCGCTGGTTCCTTGCTTTTCAGCCATTTACCTTTCAAACCTTGCACATTCCCAGCAAACTACAATCAAACGTGGATTTTCTGTCCCGGTATCCTGCTTCTGAATGGCCCTCACGTCCATTCCTGGAGGGAAGGCAGTGTGATCGGGTCGCGGATTGACCCGACCAACCCAACATGGCGTCCGCAATGGCCCTGAGCGGAAGTGCAGGCAGCGCTCCACCCGCGAGAGAGGAGGACGGCAGAAAAGGGGCGGAAAGCAGGCCGGCGGGAGATTGGAGGTCTGCGAACGCGGAGAGTGGAGAGAGACCGGAGGACACGGCGGAGGCAAAGGGGTATCCAGAGGAGGTCGCCAGCATCGGGGATCCTGATGGAGAGCTGGAGGTCGGAGAGGATGTCGGAATTCCGAAACCCCACGTCACCAGAGAAAGCAGCTCCAGGAGCAACACGAGTGAGTCCAGCCCTTATTCAGGAGAAGAGGAGGCTGAGACTCCCACCCCCACGGCCCAGGAGGGTCATGGGTTCATGCAAGTGGCACAGAGGCCTTTGTACTTTGTAAAGGGGTGGTGGGCAGGGTTAAAGGGCACCCAAGTGTAATCGGGCACAGTTTCTTCCCGCACTAAGGCACGAGGCACAGTAAGGACGGTGAAGGGTGCACTTGACCTTCCCCTTATCCACCTTCCAGATTTCCCACATCCTCACCCCTGCCTTTTCTTATTTTCTTTTCCGGTGCCTTTGAGAGGAAGAGGACCCGGATGGTGTGGCCCTCAGTAAGAAGACGAGAAGCCAAGAGTATCAAGGACTTACCTGTTGGCCCGGACTATACTTAGAACCACGGCAAGGGATGCCACTACATTGATTTGTGATTCAGCATTTTCCCACTGCATTATAAGGACTGTGATTATTGCAGCTAATAAATAATGACTGTTCTACACCCTGGGTCGTGTGTTTCTCAGAGAGATGTTTTTCCTGTCCCTCCAGATCCGAGGAAGATCACATACTCATAGACCCGTTAGATACTGGATAGCCACATTTCAAAAGTACAAGGAGGGGGATTTGTCTAGTAGAGCCAGACAGAAAGGGCAGTCAAGGAAGGGAGTGACAGTTTCGACTAAGATTTGGAATAAGATTAATATGTTTAACTTTTCTTTGCTAAGAGGCGCTAACCTCCACTTGATTTTTTTGCATATGATTAACCCCCAATACAGGTGAAATGTTTCAGATGTTTAAAAGAGTGTGAAGAGAGCTAGCGTCATACAAATATGTACTATTGTCCAAAGCTTGCGGGATATTGCGCCTCCATTAATGAATATTGTATACGTATATTGAATATCGATTTTGCCCAGGATGTTCAAGAGCTATCTTATTAAGGTATTCCTCAGATGTTAGCATTCGGACAAGAGATAAAAAGAAGCTGTTATTAGTTGCTTTGATAGCTAGATCCATAATTTTACAAAATTGCAAGTCTGAGGCACTCCCCACTTTTGAACATTAGCTTGCTAAATTTTTGAAGATAAAGGGTTTAGAACACAGCTATACATTGCGGTCAGAGTCCTACACCAAATATCTCACGGTTTTCGAAGGGCTATAAGCATATAAATTTTGTTGATATGAGAAATCACTGCATTTGTGGGTTTACATAGGACGTAAGAGGGAGATTGAGTGGTTCTTCTTGTCTATTTATTGTATTTTAATGAAATTTGTGCCCTTTCTATGGATCTATGATGTATTTATGTGAACTCTTCCAATAAATGGTTTTGGTGGCCATGTGTGTCATACATTTCTTTTAGTAGCCCTTGTCCATACAGACCGCTTTCAAAGCATTGGTTGATGGTGCAGTGCTTCAGAATGTATGTCATGACTTCTGCCTGGGTACTTGGCAACAGCATTACTGAAGCAGTATTTGGCATTACAGATCTTCCCTATGTTTAATGAGTGTGTGCCTTTGCGGTTTCTGAAGATGAGTACCATGTGCATGACATCAAGGGCATCCATTATGTGGGAAATTGGTTATCTCATAGAAGTATGCTACACTACTTTCTAGTTAGAACGTTGTTTGGGAACCAAGGGTTTTGTGGTGTGATGGACAGGAGGAATCTCAGTTGTAGCTTTGCATACCAATAAATCAGTAGTTGTTAAATTGTAGTTATAAATTAGAGTCTTATAGAAAAGGGACCCCCTCTAAGAAAAGCTATGGGTCAGGGAGAAAAGGGGAACACCAACAACACCAAAAGTAATATGTCTCCCTCGAGACCTCTATTTCTTTAGCTTTAGAGAATAGATCTCAATGGGTTACACATCAAAAACTGAAGAGAAAATCACATATCTTTGTTTTTAGCATTTGTATTTATTCATTTTCACAGAATGTCAAAGAGTTAGAATTTTTTTTTTAAACCACATACATAGTCATAAAAGAGAAAGTTTAAAAAAAAACATTTTTACACAATTTTTCTTTTCTTGAAAAAACAATTATATATCTTCAATAATACCTCATTAGACCCCTACAAGGGAGGATTAAATCACTCCAACAGTATACATAAGATCATCAACATGCTCACTCACACCACTCAAACTATCAAGCAAACCCACTCAAAACACATAACTGTCCTGGTCAGAAGGGGAAACAGATGTTAAAACTCTCCATGACCAAGTCGTGGGTTGTGCGCATGAGATATGGTCGACGTGCTTTTAGGTGGAACGTGTAGACCACCTTCTTCAGGACCTTCACAACAAAAAATATATTCTTCACTTAATAGTAGGGGAACAACTATTAGTAGTGCAAGATGTAAACTAGAGTCTTTACATCAAGAGTGTTTCTACTTTGCACCATTGGAGATACGTTTGTTTAATTAATATATATATTTATTTATTAATATGCATGTTTGTTTTAAATAACCCTGGGCAAAAACTCCGCTACGCTCTTGGAGTTTGCGGATTTTTGGCAACTCCGTGTTCCGCGTAGAACGGGGAGTTGCCAAAAACTCCGTGCTCCGCACACAAGCGGAGCTTTTTTTGTGTTTGCGTGTCCAAAATAAGTTTTCACACGCGCAGAGAGCGACTTACTGGGTGCCTGCGATCGCCGACGAGATGTTCCATCCGTTAGCGAGTGCCACGAGATTTGGTAGCCGGCCGCACAGTCCCGCGAGAGTGTGCGATCGCGAACACGTCATTCGGGCGCGCCATCGGACTTCCGGCGGAAGTTTTGTGAAGATCGCGATCCCGAACACGCAGAATTTGCAATCTGGAGAAGAATCTCTCTTGAGCAGTATCAAAACTTTCCCGAAATGATTATTTGGATTAAAAAAACTCATCAGATTGATATTTGGCTGTACTTTTTTGTGCAAGGAGTCCTTTTTCTTTTTTTACTTTTTTTTTAAGAGGAAGGAAGTGCCCCAGAGTCTCCAACTTCCTGTTCCTGTCCGGCAGGCTCCTCCCAGTGCTTTGTCCATCTCCTGTTCACTTTTCATTTGGATTTGGAGCTGGAAGGATCCCTCTTTGTATCTGCTGCATCATATATCATTGGATTTGAGGACCTTTGAATTTGAGATTTCACAAGTAAGTTTGAAAATTGGTGTTGTTAGTTTGAGTGGGGCATTGCATCTACTTTTTTTGCACTTTTCATCATTTTTAAAAATGTATTGTGGTGGGTGGCCTGTAGTTTCACTAGGGGCCTAGTTGTTTGTTTGTAAGTAATAGTTCTTCTTTTGAAATCAATTTGCAATATTTATTTAATTCACTAGCCGGCCAGTAGTCTGCCAATAGGCTTTTCAGCCAGTAGGCCCAGAGCTACTCATGGTCATGGGTGCATGACACAACTGTTTCTGTGGTGTCTGTTGAATTTAAACATCATTTAGGGCATGGATGGCATTGGATTGAATTGCAAAATGTTTTTTTTTGGTATTTCACTTTTTTTCATGTGTGGATGTTGTGCAACTTGCAAACCTGTTTTAGCTCTGTGGCTTTTCATTTTTGGCATTGTTGTATTAAAGCTATGTTGTTTAGCATGCCTCCTTTGTCTGGCCAGTGTGTGAGTGTGTTTGTAATAGTGGGCCAGCATTTGCCTTGGCTGAGCCTCCCCATGTGGCCAGGTGCCATTTTGTAAAGTCTGTGTCCATCCATATAGGTCTGCTTGAGTTCATTGTTTTCCAGGCCTCCTGCTCGTTGTTGTTGTGAGTGACCATGTGACTGGTGGCCATTTTGTGGTGGTGGTAGTGCTTTTGCCATAGGCCTGCATGTCTTCTTTCCTTTGTTCCTCTTGGCTTATTGCTTCTTGTTGTGGCCTGCCTGGCCATGTGGCTGGCGGCCATTTTGTGAAGGCAGCCAGTGTGCTTCTGCATTAGGCCTGCATGTCTTTCCTTTGTTCCTCTTGGCTTATTGCTTCTATCCATTTTCAGCTGCAGCTCCCTGAATGCTGAATCACACGTAATGAACAATGCCAAACCGGGTCCTTTACATTTGTATTTTTGTTGTTGTTCTTCTTCTTTCCTATCCTTCTTGAGTGTACTGTATACTAGTACACCAACCATGAATGCCCTTCTTTTTGTCAAAGTCTCACAAATGTCTACACTGTATTGTTATGTTTTTTAATAACTGAGGTAATAAATGTAATAATATTAATAACACTAACAAGTGTGTTATATATTATATTTGTTTGTTTGTACTAGTAGTAATTGAACCACAACAATGAATGCCACGTTTCACTGATGTTTTTCTTGCTTCTTTGCTTTTAGGTGCACAAAAGAGGAAGAGACGTCATCATCCATTGTACTGCCAGACGGAATTCCTGCTGGGCATGACGTCACGTGATGTGTGACCACAGACATCTCTTTATCTTTGCTGAGATCTTCAAGGTGGCCCCAAAGAAAGGTACCAGGTCCAGTACCAAGAAAGTTGCCTGTGAGAAGAAAGCACTGCCACTTACCAAGACCGGTCTGTCGCCCAAGACCTTTTTTGGGAAACAAAAAATTGAGCCTGCAGCAGCGTTGTCCGGGGAGCAAGCTGGGAGCAGCACCCCCGCATCAGTGGACCCACCCCACCAACCTAGGCCCAAGCCCATGTCTGTTGCAGAGGCAGCCAGTCTAATCACGAGTCCAACGCCGACGAGCAGTGATGTTGAAATTGACATATCATTAGCGCAAAGTAGTACCCAATCAATGTAGGGAACTCATAAGTGGGCAACAACAGCCGCAACCACCCCCAATAGTAGTTGTTCCTCCTGAAGTAGGGGCAGTTCAGGAGACCGAGCTTCCTGCAGAGGAAGAAGAAGAGCAAGCCACTCTTTCAGAAGATCCATTGTCTTCCAGATCCCCTGCAAGGAAAAGGAGGGTTAGTCTATCAACTTCTTCTCCAAGCCCCCCTTCTGATTATCTAGACACCACCATCTGAGTTGGAGACACGCCACGCCCATGAGACAAAGCTAGGGAAAAGGAAGGTTCCAGAAAGCCTTAGAGTTATGTAGGTAGATGTAGAAGAGGAGGATGATGATGACGAGCCAGTCATCATGGACATTAGTCTCGCCCCAGTGGAGACCGACTTTACCCCTTCCCAAATTGCTGTGAGGGATGTGGCACGAATACCACCAACACAGATGATACCACCAGCTTCCATATTTTGCCGGCAGCGACCTACATCCACCACAACCACCTCAGTAGAAGTAGGTACTGCAGAGAGTCAAACTTCACGCACACCTACCAGTTCATCCAGCATTGCAAGTGGCACCAGCAGCGCCAGAAAGTTGACCTCCCCAGTTTGGGACTTCCCCAGTTTGGGACTTCTTTTCGGTTACATTGCTATATGCTCCATTTGTGGGTAAGGTGCTAGTTGGAGTAAGCTTGGTACAAACTATGGTACCGGAGGCCAAACAACACATCTGAGAAAACACCACTTGATCCAGTGGGAGGCACACCTTAGCGGCTAAAAAACTGCACCCATTGTTGTTGGTGGGGATGAAGAAGTAGAAGAAGATCCGATCATGGTGGAAGGTGAACAAGAGGGAGACATTTTCTCTGATACACATAGTAGCCCTGTCCCCAGCAGTGCAGTGGTACTGCCCACATCCTCATAAGCAACATTGCAGTGGCACAAGCGTCAGGCTGAGACACCAAGGGGTCCCAAGCAAGAGAGTACCACAACGAAAAAACGTGCGTTGAGCCTAACAACATCTGGCGTCAAGAAGTAACCTGCATCAGTGGCACCAGAAAAGAAAAAAATCCAGGCTACCATTCTCAGGTTGTTTAGATCGGAGGGGCAGTACGAACGCAACCACCCAATGCAAAGCTGGCTAAAATGTTAGAGCTGGACCTCCTCCCTTTTTCTTTTGTGGAAGGGGTGGGTTTTCTTGAATTTGTGACAGCCATCTGCCCAAAATGGAAGGTTCCCAGCCGGAGCTATTTGCCAGAGTTGCTGTTCCAGCACTACATCACTACGTGCTGAAATTGCTTGGACAAGCTTTGCAGCAGAGGGCTGTTCACACTATCCACCTGACAACAGACATGTGGACCAGTTGCCAAGCCACTGATTACATGTGCATCACTGCACACTAGATCTCTTTTGTGGGGGTTAGAGAAAAGATATCTGCAGCAGGTGTTGTTGACACTGCTGATATTTTTAATGCCACTCGGAAACATGCAACTGTAGCCATGTTTGCCATGGAGAAATCTCATACTGCTGCAAACATTTTGGAAGACTTTGACAGCAAGGTCTTTGAATGGCTGCAACCAAGAGGGCTTACCATTGGTTTTGTTGCCACGGACAATGGAAGTAATATAGTTAAGGCCATGGCCAATGGTGGCTATTTCAGGGTCTTGTGTTTGGCGCACTGCATTAACATCATTGTTCAAGACTTTCTGAAAAAAGAAGACCGAGACAGCAACTTACTGACCACCTGCAGAAGAATCTGCACACATTACAGCCATTCTTTTAAAGCCCGGAAGCAGGTGAGGATCATTCAACGTGATAATAGAATGCCAGTTAAAGCACTCATCCAGGAGGTGCCAACACGTTGGAACTCAACTTATTACATGCTTGAACGTCTGTTTGAGTAGTACAGACCAATCAATGAATATGTCATGCAAAGAGGGTATGCTACTGTGAAAGCCATGATCATTGAGATGGACCAATGGGGCCTAGTTAAAGGCCTGACAGAGATGCTACTTCCTTTCGAGCTCTTCACACGTGAAGTCACCAAGGAGGACTGTACTATGGGCCAAGCTATACCATTGTTGCACATGCTACAGGAACAGCTGAAGGGGTGTCTGCAATGTACGCAGGTGTGGAGGAAAAAAACCAAGCATATGAGTTGGTGGAGAGTTTAACCCTTCGCTTATCTGAAAATACAAGAGTGCAAAGAGTCATTGTGTCATGCAACCATTACATTTGTACCACAATTCTGGATCCACAGTACAAACCAGAACTGAATACAATGATTCCTTTTTCAGAAGGGGATGCTGCCAACTACAAAACTTGGATAGCTGTGGAAGCCAGTCGCTTAGAAAAAGAACCGCCGGGAATTAGAGGCCCCCTACTCCAGGCCACAACAAGTACTGCAGGGCAGCCGGTGTCAAGTTCAACTTCAGAGCCTGAGGGCAGTGAGGTTGGCTCACAGCAGCCAAAACCACCAACAACACCAAGAACAACATCAACAACAACAAGAACAGGACCATCAGCCCCACCAATTTCGGCACAGGAATGGTTTCTACAGAAAGGGCTTGTTAGGTCCAGTGCTGAGGCTAAGGCAAAAGAGGCAGAGCAAAGCGGAGCACACCTGAGCACTGAGCGGATGGTCCAGGCCTATCTGGATGACCCAACAGAGGTCTACAGTGATCAAAACCCATTGCTGTATTAGTATGGGAAAAGCGCCAATGGCCAGTGCTCAGCAGGTTGCCGATAAACTATCTGGCTTGCCCTGTAGCAAGTGTCTCTTCTGAGCGTGTTTTCAGTGCTGCTGGTGCCGTTCTGACAGTGAGAAGGACCAGTCTCTCGCCCCAAAACGTGGAGAGGTTAACCATGATCAAAATGAATCAGCACTTTATACCACCGGATTACACCATACCTGAAGTAGCACAGCAGGAAGATGATGCCGGCGACTTAGGTCATGGAAGTAGTGTGTTAGATGACCTACTTTTGGGTGAACCACCAGAGTTTGAGGACGAGCTCTACTTTTCTGACAGCAACTAGGCTTTCGACTCGTTACTTTCTTTCTTGCTTTGATGCCCCAAAAAAAGCCCCCCAAAAAGATACAGCTAAGGAATATTATTTACTTTTATTATATGTGTGTGTCACTGTCTTTCTGGTTCGAATCACAACAAATCCATCACCCCCGTCTTACTCTTTTATTGCCAGATTGGAGTTGCAACTGTATGCAGTCAGTGAAGAAGTAAGTCCACTCCTCCAAGTCCTGCTCCAGTCCTGGCTCGTCCTAAATCCAGACAAGCCAGACATTGGATGGAGAATAGTACAACAAATGTGAAATGTGTGCCTACCTCGTCGAGTCCCTCCAAAGAACCTGACTATAGCTATCCTCCTTTCCGAGCCTAGAGGGACTGCCCCGTAAGAACAGGTAAATGATGGCATGCATTGGACACTGACTCTGAGTGATTGGTGTTTGTGTTGTTGTTGTGCATGATGTCTACTAGTATTTAATCTACACACAAAAAAAGTGACTCAAGTCAATGTTTCCCTTCTTGTTATTCAATAACAAAATTGTACTACTGCAGGCCGATCCATTGCATTTTTGATTCTGGGAATCTGGACTCACTCGGTACACTACACTACAGAGTTGGACACCACGATGACCATACCATACTCGCAGTCAGTCAGTAGGATCGGAGATGATTGATGGAATAACTCGGGGCGTTTCATGAAGTGGCCTAAAAGGTAAACAACAACAACAACACCAGACCTACATGTCTGTGTAGTGGTGGAGGCGAGGGTAGTGGTATGACTGACAGCGGAGCATTGATTTAGATACTTAATTTGGGAAATGCTATGTTGCTGTGTATGTGTGCTCAGTGCTGTCTGGCTCAAAATCTAAGCTAAGTGGAGGTTGGGTGGGCGGGCCTGCTCCTATTGTTGCAGGTTAATGCTGGAAACAGAGTAGACATGATTTAGCCTTGCAGCCTCTGAAAGTTTTCTTGTTGCACTCCTCCTTAATTTATGCAGTTTAACTTTACTTTTGTTTTCTCCTTGATTTTTCAATATCCTTTTTGTTTTTCCATCTACACTTACAGGCCGGCCTTTACCCTGTGCTATACTGGGAAAAACAACTTACCTTACCAAACTGCATCCGCCAGGCAGGCACCCAAGATTGACGGACGGAGCGTCCATGGAAGGAAGGACCGAGAGGAATGCCGAGATTTAACTCCTAATTTGACCATAACATAATTATAGTATCATCATTTAATTTGATTAATTTTTTCTCATCAATCATTACGACTGTGTGTGTTGTTGTTTATTATGTTTGCTTATATTTGACTCCTACAGATATTTTTTTATTTTCTTTGCTAGCTTTAAAAGGAAGCCCGGTACAACAGAACATAAAATGTATGTAACTTGGGTCTCTCTGGGGGCAGACAGGCAAGGCAATTGCTTAATAATAATAATTAATAATAATATACTGCTGCCCTGTACTACTAATCTAGTACTACTCATAAAGTCATCATCATGCATGCATTTCCTTTTTCTCCCTAAACAGATTTATGATGGTCGTCTGCCAAGATTGTGTGTTGTTCCTGTGTAGTGTTTGTCTTTGTCAAACCTTTCCCTCAAATACCCCTTCCCAACCATTCATCAAACCCAAACCCTCTTCCCCCGGGCTGTGTGACTAAATTAAATTTACACCAATAATTGATCACACACTTGCTGGGGCGGATGTGGTGAAAGCAACACTAACTCAAGACAGGGCGAGGACTTCTTCTGCTCTAAGTATATATATATATATATATATATATATATATATATATATATATATATCTCCCACACTGGCAACATATAGATTAGATTGTCCACCCATGCTCAGTATTTGCTATTCAATTTTTTTCCCAAAGGAACGTAATACATCATAATCGATTTATCATTCTTCCAGCACTAAAGGTTATGCTTGTCCACTTCATAGGTCGAGTCAACTTCAGTTTGTAACTTGTACTACTAGGCTATCCCTGCCACCATTATGTTTTATTTTACTTTAGCATTGCTTATCATCATCATGGTTTCTTGTTTGGCAGTCTTCTTCTTGTGTACTGTACTTCTACTACTCGTTCCCTAGTCTCCCTCAGGTGACTGACTGTCTCTTTTTTTTTTTTTTGCAAATGCAACTCGCTACTACTGCTACCACCACCATGGCACCTTGGGAAACCAAACCATAACCATACAGCCATCGCTTTGCCTAAACATCAATCACAAGTAAGAGAAGAAGTGTGGGGGAGGCAATAATGTATATACTATGGAAATTAATTAATTCACACATCCACATCCTTCTGAGTACATACTACATAGGGGTTTTAGTTGCAGACTGCATAGATTAGGAGGAGAGACTGATAGTAGTAGGACAAGTGAGGGTACCGCATCTATCTGTTGGTGTGTGTTACACTATTGGCAGATTTAAAAAACTGGCTGCAGTCCTGCAGCAAAGGAGGAAACAAGGCAACGTAAAAGAGTAACCCCCCTCAGAAAAGATTTACATCATGTGTATTGTAAAACTATAAATAATGTATTATCCTAACAAATGAACTAGAAGAAACCCACAACACCTGACCTACCCCTCTTCCTAACCCCAACCAATGTCCAATAAATTAAAGGTCCATGATTGTCCACTCCAAAATGTCACTCCAAGAAGTCCAAATGTCCAAGAACAACACCCAAAGTTTCCCCAACTCCCAGCATCCCACCCACCAAAAAAAGGATTAAAAAAGGGGCATGAGTCAAGAAGACTGAGGTCTAGCAGTGGGCGTGCCGGCTAGTACGCTCCAGGACCTCCTCCAGCCTGGCCTCTAGGCGCTCCATCCGGAGGAGCATGCGGCGCCGAAAGTTCCTGCAGGAACAAAAGGGGTGGGCAGCAGTGGTTGATGAGTTGCGGCGGGCGGCTGCCAGAACATGGCGCCGTACCACCGGAGGCACGGGGGCCTGGCTGGTTCCTGGGGCATTGGAGGAAGCTGCTGCCTCCTCCTCCTCTGCCAGGACAACCAGCCGGCGATATTCGGCCTGGATGGCCTCCAGCTTCCGTTGCCGTGTCCTTGCAGGTAACTCCTGCCTGTTGGGTTGGGAAGGAGTAGCTATATCAAGAAAGAAAAAAGACAATTGTAACCAATACTCCTAGCAAAACAGCAACACAAAATTATACACATAAAATTATAGTGGCACAGTAGCACTAGCAGTACATAACATTTGTGGTATTCTCACTTCCTCGTCCCCTAAGATTTGGATGTGATGATTGATGATTAGACTTTCAGGCATTAGGCACTATGCAGTAGACAAGTATTCTTCTTCTCTCTCTTGTTTAGCACAATTAATCTTGTAGGCATGCCAGCTCAGTCAGCTTGTGCCCTAGACACAGACATACTTGTGTCGCAACACGCAGACGCACATTACTTTACTACTGTCTGCAGGTGGGGCAGCTGTACTATACAATGATCTATTTTTCCATTACGGCCATACTCTGTTAAATCAATGGCAAATGCTCAATTTCACTTTCACCCTGACTAGTACAACAAGGCACATGATATATGCTTAATATGAATGATGATGATATACGGCACAACGTCATGTCACTCATGATGATGACATACTACTATTGTGTGATTGTACGTAGTTAACCATGCAGCCAATAGGCCCACCCATGGCTGACACAGTCAAAATGACATGGGTAGGGAGCGGAAGTGGGTCTCGGAGTCGGAGGGAGGCGATTGATGATGGGTGGGTAGGGTACATATACATAGTCATGCACAATATATATGTTGTGCTAGCAAAGTACTGTGAGTCAAGGGAGTATTCCATTCTGAAATACAACCTCAAACCTTTGAATCAAAAACCTTGGAAAAAAACAGTCCTTGTTTATTCTTCCTAGGGTTTTTTCATTTATCATTGCATTGCTCTTCTAGCATTATTTTATTCTTCACCCTTGGCTTTAGTACTCTGGCACGGTTTAATTTTCTTTTACATTCTCTTCATCCAGTCTGACTCTTCACCTACTATGATACCATCCAGGCATCCATCCAACCAAACATGGCTATCATAAACCTTTCACCGACAACATACATTTGTCATTTGAGATTTAACCACCACCCATGCGTCCTTGCTTGCCTTTGAGTTTGACCCATCAAACCCCCCGGAGGATTCCTTTCACCCATACGGTTTCACCCACCCAGGCAGGCATCCTTTCTGCTTTCTTTCACCTTTCACCCATCCTTCAACCACCCTTGCATCCTATCAGCCACCTATATGCATTCCGGGGCCCCTTCCTTCACCCATGCACCCTTCTCTGCCAGTCATATACTACATGTCGTCTGACTCTTTGTCTTCGTCATAAAACTTTCTCTGCTGAGTTGAAGATAGAATAGAAGAGGCCATTAGTTACTCAACCCTCGGCGCTAAAGCTAATGTTAAGTAAAGGGTGTCTTCTTCAACTGTTCAGTGTTCACAACAACTTAGTCTCAGCAGCAGTACAGTGTACTGAGTGTACACCCTTGCAGCAAGTGTATTCATCATTCACAATAAGTAAGGAATATGACTTACCACCGCCCGCCACTGCTGCTGGCTCACCCCCTGTAACTGCGGCATCCGCTCCCTCTGGAGTGGCGTGGCCCTCGCAGCTCGCCCCGGCACGCCTGGAAAAAACATTTCACATTTTTTAGATGCCATATACGCCTCCCCTATTTATTTTTTTCATTAGCAAGACTGAAAATACATAATAATAATACATACACCACACACATCACTATCTACAATTCGGATACTAGAGTTGAGTAGAGAGTATGTCCTATCAAAAATAACAAAATATCTGGTTGGGCATTTTGTTGGTGGCAATTTTTGAAAAGCCTCTCAAGAAGAGGACAACCCAAAGGACTGGACTCAGTGGCTAGAGCTATTGGTGCATCTCATTTTTTGAAAAGAAGAAAGAGTGGCCAACTGGGCGGACATGATGTCTCTCTTAGTTGGAAAATGATGGTGCCGTCCTCCCCCTCATACTTCCTTCCAGCCATGGTGCACGGTAATCAGTTGTTCAGTGTTCACCATCAACTGCTGCTAATAAAAAAAGTACTAGGCCTGGATTAGAAAAAGTAAAATACACCACTTTGGGGTGTCCAACGTGAGGGACCACCATTTACTGATTGAGCATGAGATAGAAAAAGAAAGCCTTCTCATCTCAATAAACCTGCGTAGAATACCTTACTTGGGCATGCAATCTGCACAGCAGATTAGTGCTACTAGTACTAGTAGTAGTAAGGAGTCCTTACTAGTACTAATAGTAGGACCAATGGGTTCTCCGAGCCTTACAGTCCCACCACTAGGCAATCCAACCACAAAATATATAAGCGGAGAGGGAAAGCTGAGTGGAAAACCAGAAGAAAGCAAGCTACAGACAGACTAATACAGAGTCAGAGGCAGTTTGATTTGATGTAAAAAAAAGAAAAACCAGACACTAGAACAATGTTAGTAGGTAATAGAGCAAAAGCAAGAATTTAGAAACAGATAGATCGAAGAGGATTTGGGAAACATTAAAATTAGGAAATGGAAATAATAGAGCGGTAAAAGTTAGGGAAATATATATTAATATAACTCTAGGAAGACTTACTGGGGCCAGCAGAGCCATCTGCGTCTAAGGCTTCCTGCCCCTGGGAGGCCCCTCCGGCTCCCGCACCCGCCTCAGCAGACCCAGTCTTCTTCTTCTTGCACCTGGATGCTGATCATGTAAGACATAATTAAAGAGACACAAAATGATTGGTGTTAAATAAATAAATATTAAATAATCGTTCTAAAAAGATTTTTAGACAGGAAACGGCAATTGCAATAACATTGACCTATCCTAAATCAAATCGACTAGTAGTAGACTAGTATCGCAGTCGCGGACCATCCTATCTTTATTATTTCACAGTTCCATTCCGATTCCTGAATCCTAAACCTACCAAGCCACCTATTCCACAGACTTTGGAATGAATTGCAAAACAATTATAGTTGCTTCTCAGTTCCAATCTCATTCGCAATCATCTGTCAGTCTCAACTCCAACCCCCTTTGACGAGCCAATTCACTAAGTCTGCATTTATTCTTTTTAAATGCATAGATGGACGCATGCATATTGCATACACCAAATTGGTTGGTTGCTATTCACTCACTATATGAACTACAAAAGGTTCTACTAGGACTGAAGTCACGTGAAAGGACACGTCACGCAGGCCGCTAAAATTACCAAATAATACTAACTAACTAACTACTACCACTATCTTAGTGACAGCCTGACAGGACAGCCTGACAGGACAAAGGAAAGGACTGGAGTCTTTCCTATCTGCATTACCTAACTTAAATTCTCTAACCTCTCTTACATAACCAGCCAAGCGAGCGCAAAGTTGCAAACAAGTACGATTAGTAGCGCCGAGCACCTGTCTGCAAAAATAGCAATCACATAATAGAAGATTTTTAAACGTAAGTTACCTGCATGTAAGCAGCAGCAGCATTCTTGCTATTTGGGAAAAAAATAATATTTGCAACAACACAGAACAGAAGAACACAATAGTAATATAATTAGCTACTCACCAAGCCAGGGACCTCAACACCTAGCAGGTCCAGCAGGTCCTGCTCCTGGTCCAGGATGTCGGACCACCGGTGCGTCGTTTGGTTATGGGTGCGCTGGACCCCAAAGCAGTGAAACACTGCCCGGCACACACTCGCCCACCGCCGGTGACGCTCCCGCAGCCCGTACCCGGACCCAGGCCTGCCGCCTGCTGCCAGGGTTAAGGGGAGGTGGCACTGGACAAAAAAAAACAGTGCGGCCACCTCCACCTCGGAAAACAAGGCCCAGGCCTGCACCCCTTCTGGGCGATGCCTTCCGCAAGGAAGACAGGCGCGGCTCTCGCTCCTCCTCTTCCCCTGCTTGCTACTCTTCTTCATCATGGTTCTGGGGGAAGCAGAAAAGAAAATGTAGGAAGTAAAGAAAGGAAGTAATAAAATAAAAAGCAAGTAATAGAAAAACAGTCGAAAACGCACTAAAACCCACAAAAAGTAGAAACAAAAGCAAAATATACACCCAGGAATAGAGAGGGATAGATAATAAATGAAAAAGATCAGAAAAAAGTTTTTAGAAACAAAGGATTGAAAAGATATAGGGAGGATAGAAAAACAGGCCCAGAACCATAGCAAACATGAAAATCAAGATGGCCGAGCACATGGGCGACCTCGTGGTGAAGTTCGCGCTATATTACCCCCCAAGCACACAATATGCGTTCCTGAACACGCAATACGCGTTCCCGAACATCAAAAACGCATCGCGAACGGGCAGAACAAGCAACTGCACTTGTTCACGGAACTCTGCGTAGCTCGCAGAGTTTTTTAAAAACTTTGCGGAATTCCACGTAGCGCAGCTACGCAAACTCCACCCAGGCTTAGTTTTAAATTAATTTAAAAGTTGTTTTATTGTATAATTTAATTAAATGTTAATTTCATGTACTGCTTTAGTCATGTTAATTATGTCATTGTTAGGTTGGCTGTTGAAATAAGGTAAAAACCAATGTTTAAAAAGCATACACTGAAATTCACCAATTATAATTTGCTGACCTAACTATAACTTGTGCCCCCGTCATGCACTGCATGACACTGGTGATGACATCACCAATGATATCTAAAATTACATACTAGACGACATCACTGATAACACCTTAGTCATATTCAGAGTGGAGTTACATGTGGGTCCATAGCATGGAAATATTGTAAGCCTTGGAGACAAGTGTGGTTATGCATGTTGAAAGTTATATGGTGCACTGTTTAGAAAAACTATTTGGGACTCGTCAGTAGGGTGTCGCCTGAGTGATTGCCAGTGGCTGAAATTAATTCAAGCATTCCATCTATAACATTGGTGTTGTTTCAGTTTACGCCCTAAATGCAACAAGTATGCCCAGAGGTTAGTCTGTGCTCAATGTGCCACAGGACTGAAACTACACTCTACTGATGAGCCCAAAGTAGTGCAAAACTGGTCTAGAGGTGCTTGTGGTCCCTCCTGGAGGAGGCCGCGCCTGGCAGTTCAGGACAGACTGTTCCCATGAGGATCAAGGTCCATACTGATTAGCATAAGGCAGGTCTTTCACCTAGAGTGACATGGCAAACGAAAAACAATGGACTGGAATGTAGTCCTCAGCGATTGCGAGTAGCTAAGATTCAAGCATTCCATCCATCACCTTGTAGTTCTTACAGTGAAAAGATTTGCTCATTACTCCTCTTTAGTTTCACTGTGGATGGGTGGTATTTGTTGTGGGTGTGACATTTACCCATGTGGAGTGCACCGGGGATGGAAGATGCTCATTGTATCTTGCTGTCATGAGGTGTGTTTAATGATTTGATAAACCCTCAAATTGAAGAATATGTTCTGAGGGAAGCGACAACCTGAGGACAGTGTTTCATATATTTACTAAAAGGGAAACTGGGAAGTGCCTGAAGGAGGACTGTCAGGAGCTAGCAAGAAAAACTGTCTATTAGGGCTGGAGTACAATAACCTTATTTGAACTACGTGATTGGAAAAAGAGGAGATTGGGCCCACACAATCTGGAGGGCGGGGCAGTTGGTGTTGGAGGCTGGAGTTGCAGTGAACCAAGCAACTCATGACCACCAAGACAGGATTGAGCTGTATCAGAATGACTGGGCCACCCTGGATTGTAACTCGGAAATATATACCACCAATAATCGCAGCCGATAACACAGCTAAGAGCCCGATTACGATGCGGTTAGTAAATCTTCTCGATCGAATCAGTTTGGAAATGGTTTCCGACTGACTCGGATCGGGAGAGTCCGACCGACCGAGTATGATGCATCCAGGTGCTTCCAGATACGATTTGGTTGGACTTCCATTGACTTCTATGGGAGCCTATGTTCCTAACTGCATCGTAATCTAGCCCTCGGTCGGGAAGACACGTTCCCAATCCGATTCGGAAGGAGCAAATGCCGTTGGGAGGCCTTCCTAACTGTATCGTAATCGGGCCCTAGGTGGGAATGCTTTCCTAACCGTATAGTAATCAGGCCCTAAGAGTGAATACTAATCTGTACTCTCATTCCAGTTGCATCTCGGCATCTGGCTAATCATGGATACTGAATTACTGAGTGGACATGTGAATGGTCACGAGCAAGTAAGTAGCAGATGTCTTCACGTACTGCTATGGTGAAAGGTCATGAGCAAGGAAGAAGCAGATGTTAACACATACTGCTGTGGTTGAGCAATGTAAGGATCAAAGGATTCTACTGGCAAAGTTAACTCCCTAAAGTATGTGCTGACTTGGTCTTTCTGTTTTCTTTCTGGTTTTCTGCAGTATACATCCTACATATCGCCAAGTCTTTGCGATTTTGATCGAATTGTAATTGACTTTGGCTTGGCAGTTCGGGCTGGACTGTTCCCATGAGTCATAGGGTCAAGACTGATTTGCATATAGCTGTATCTGAACTGGGGTGGCAAAGTGAGCTAAAGAACGATGATGGATTCAACCCAGATCTGTGACTGGGGGTGAGTGTCTGAAAAGTTTCAGCGCTCCGTCCATCATCTCCTTGTGTTTGCTTTGTTCGCCCTAAGTTGGCAGGGTATGCCCAGACGTGGGTCCCTTGCTCACTTTGCCACTGGATTCAAGCTAGCCTGGCTGATGAGGGCTGTTAGCCTGAAACTGGTCCCAGGATGCTTGTTTCCGGTCCAGGGAAGACATGGCTTGGCAGTTCGGGCTGGATTGTTCCCATGAGGCACAGGGTCAAGACTGATTTGCATATAGCTGTGTCTGAACTGGGGTGGCAAAGTGAGCTAAAGAACGATGATGGATTCAACCTAGATCTGTGACTGGGGGTGAATGTCTGAAAAGTTTCAGCGCTCCGTCTATCATCTCCTTGTGCTTGCTTTATTATATATTAGGGACTTATAGGGTCTGTCAATACCAATTGTGAGAATTTATTTTTAAAGACAGGCTGCAAGGCAGGAGTGCCTTTAAAAATGACAGCAGGCACACAGCAGCGCACACATGCAAGTGCGGGAAAACTACTGGGCCTCTAAACCTCCATGCCCTATTATATACTAGGGACTTATAGGTAGATTGCACCCCATGGCTTATTATCTACTAGGGACTTATAGGGTCTGTTATTGCCAATTGTAAGTGTACCCTATCAAATGTACCTTTTTAAACATGGCACTGGCCCTGGGTCTGCTTAACAGAGCCCAGTGTAAGTCAGAGTCAGTTACCAACAGTATCATTCAGCAAAAGAAATGGGGGTGAACGGGGCAAAAGGTTGACTTTCTAACAACTTTGTTTCTATGTTTATGAATGTTTGGGCAGATACATAAGTCTGTTTTCACTTTCTATTACTGAACTGTTAAAAAGCACTTGTGGTTGGAAATGGCATGGGTTTGAAGGAGAAAGCCGAAATGTGTCACCCTTTTCTATAATATTGTCAATAAAAATATTTGATCATTATTCCCATGCCCACTCCTCAATTTCCCTGTGGATGGTTGGGGTTTGAGTGTGAAGGTTACCCATATGGCTTGCACCAGGGCCGCAAGGTGCTCATAGCTTCCATTCTGGAGGTGCATGTAATACACATATATATATGTTTAGATACATTTAAACATTAATTTTTTTACTTATGTGAGATGTAAAAGATACCTGATGTATGCGTAGGAAGACTTACCTTGGTATAATAACTGCAATGCAATGACTCCCGATACAAAGCTGTAGCAGTAATGGTAGCACACGGGACAGGATTGCCTCAAACACAAATGGCAGGAATGGAGAAAGGGAACTTTGTGAGATCCCAGCAAATTCTGCACATGTGCTCTGGAAAGAGCATGATGCCAGTACACAAGCAATTTAGCATGAGGCGATATTACAATTTAAATACTTGTTAGATCAAGTATGTACTTTGATCAAAGAGCAAAACTATTACGTCCCTGCTTAGCCCTTACTTTCGTTTGTTTGATCACTTTCCTACACTGTGTGCATGTTACAATATCCATTGCCCCTTTTGTATTTTTTAGAGGAAGCGTTGCTTTCTGAAGGTTTTTGATATTGTTTAAAAAGTAGTGTATAGTGCATGCACCTGCCTTTATTTTGTGCTACATTTTAACGCAATCAGCCCATGCTCATTCGCGCTACTATTTGTCACTTTCGTAGACATGGGTTAGTTTTGGTGGTGTAAATGGTTGTTTGTTTTATCGCCACCTTGAAACATTCACTTTGCATGTATTACCGGGGATTTTCAGCTGTGCCAAACATTTTAGCGCTACTCTGAGCAGAATCTCTTCTGCACTGGAACGTTAGATGCGTCTCTTCTCGCCACTTTGCATCATGCTACAACCCTTGGCACACAATAGTAAATGAGGTCCTACATTAGGGAAGAGTGTGAAATGCTGTTGAGTGATTGCATTCTGGTGCAGTACTCATGCTCCAAACTAGCTACATTAATTCATCAATGTATTATGTTTATCATTCAGAAAAAGCTTACAAAACAACGACGTCTTGTTTCTAAGTGCTGCAGATACTGTGAAGACCACCTTGAAAACAATCACAACACAAAATATACAACTAAATATCACATTAAGCCAATACAGTTTCCACATGCAAGATAAAAGGCCCATGAAATGCTGACAGAGCCCTGTGTAATCTCGATAAATAATTAATTAGGCATGTAACGAGAAGGCTTTTAGCCTGGCCTGAAAGAAAGTGTGTTTTTTTGCCCACCGTAAATCTAACGGAATTCTTTCCCACAATTCTGCTCCAAGGATCTATTTGCCTTCCGTTGTGGCTTGGGCTGATTTCAAGGGTACCAATGGTAAATAGCGTGATACAAATGTACCGTGCGTGGGACCATCAATGACCCCAAAGGCCTGATTGAAGATCCACTGTCCCTAAAGTTCACCAGCACAGTACAAATTCACTATTATTTCTGCCGGCATTAAAATAATATTTCAGATTGCCATATTAACATTAGCATCATGGGTAGTTCTATTTTGTTATTCATGTTTTTATTAATGATATGTCGCTGCTATTAGTTATAATAAAGCTAAATAAATACCTATTTAGGTTTTTTTATTATTATTGTCATTCTTCTTGGTATAATTTCTATCACTACTATTTATTATGACACCTACTGCTAATACTAATAGTAATGAAAACAATACAATTTCTCGTTCTATGGGAAAGAGATTTTATAAGTGACCTACCTTTCTGTCTCATATCTCTCTTCTTACTTTTGCTCACCCCTTGTACTCCACCTCTCTTTCCCTACCTATCTCTACACATCTATGTACCTGCACCCTCTCTGTATCAAATCTCTCTACCTCACCGCTCTGAGATTCTACTCCTCTCTACGTTTCTCATGACCTCACTTCTCTCTCTACCACTATCTGAGCCTACCTCTACATCCTTGCCTCTAACCCTCGATCTTCCTTGCATAGCTTCATAAATGCTTTTTCAAGCTGTCTTTTGTTTCTACTTAGCCAGTGGAATGAGGGCAGCTTCAGCATTTGGCTGTTTTTGTGTGCCCTCTTTTCCTATAGTTTAATGTATAATTGAATATAAATTGACATCATGCGGGCTAGACTTAGCAGAAATTGGGCAATAAATATAAAGTTGTTGCCAACAGTGGGCCCCAAGATATGTCTTGCCAGGATCCCAGAGCTCATTAAGATGACATTGATTAGCATAATTAACATTAAATTAATAAAACTGGACTGAATATTAAAATAGGCTTCAGGATGTCTCCTAGATATTTCTAGAAATTTTTCTGTAAATGGTGTGTTTTGAAGAATGTTAAGCCAGTGACAGAAGTAAAAGTGAACTATATTTTAAATACAGTTTCACAGGAGCTGTAGGGGATCTCTCCCTAAGAATGTTTGTGTGAATGAATGGCAAATAATGCATTTTCAAACACACCAGGCCAGTGATTCTTAAACTTCTGAATTCTTAAATTCACAACTGAAAAGATAAATAGATAAATAAATAGAAACATAACTCTGGGGTTGGTGAAGGCTTTGGTAAAACCCTTCGAAGAGGTTGTCAATTGCATGGTAACACTTTATATACTCTTTTGTCGGTCAGCGAAGTCGGGGTTAAAGTAACCTCCAGGATTGGATTTTCTATATGTTATTGTAGTTTGTTTAGGTGTGTGATTGATTTGTACGAAGAATTATATTGGCATGTTTGTACCAAACCCTTTCCCAACCCCAGAGTTATATTCTATTTATCTTTTCAGTTGTGAATTTACAGAGAATGATTGATCTAGTTGAACATGTATCAGCCTATGACTACTTAAACAATATGAATGGAATAGGTTGTAAGTATCGTTGTCATTGTTCAACTTTTTTTTTATAAGCGTCAATGATAATAGGAAGTTGATTTATTCAATTGTCAATTGTCTATCTGAACTTCCCGCCTGTAGATTGCCTCTGTAATGAATACACGCATGAAGTGTCAATTTCTTGAAATTGGAATGTAAACTTTAAATAGGTATTGTATTTATTCTTGCTGAATGCACACTTCTAAACTTTAATACTTTTGAATTATCAGTGAGCCAGATATTTTCTCCGGTATCTGCTCCTATAATCTTCTATTGTTCCATTTTCACTTGTTCACTCTTTATTCACTGCTTCTCATGATTGCTCATCTTTTTATGACTGCTTATCTTTCCCTTTATGGTGTTGGCTTCCAATGGGCGTCGACTCTTTCATGTGGCAAAATGACCTAGTACCTTTTCTCATGTACTTGATTTTACTTAAGTCACTGTAGACCGCAAACTGTTATATGGTTCTCATACTATTGGCATGTTCCGGTTAATATTGTACACTTTTCTCTTCTTTGATCTTATTTTTTTCATTTGCTTGCCTTGTATTTATGATAAATTACCTACAAGATATTAATCAGTGATTCTGATATTATCTTTGCTATAATCTGTTGGATGTCCATATTTTTTATTATTTTATTATTTTCCACGTTTCTACTTTCTGATCGCGGTCACTTTCTGTTTATGGCGTGAGGCAATTTTTATATCACTTTATGTTTTTGAAAGAAAATGTTTTGGCCCTGATGGAGGGACTTTGATGTCGCAAAACATGAGTTGGCCTGGTTTCTGTTGAAGCTAAAATTAAAATTGAAATACTCAAATCAATAAGTCTTTTTTCTTCTTTCTGAATGAAAAATAAAAATACTTAAGATCCTACTAATGAGGTTTGGCGCCGCGGCCGGGGCGACTGACGCTGGAATCTGGGGCTCACGGTTCGATCCCTGGCACCAGCGGCAGGTCAGCCCAGCACCATGTGACTCTGGGCAATAGCTTGCTTAATCTTCCCGACGGCCCCCAGCGCCGGGATGCCTTCGGGTAGCTGTTCGCGCTTTACAAATACTGGATTTACATTTACATTTTTACTAATCCTGTATTTATAAAACAACTGAACAGTCATTTGGATAGACCTTATAAAACATTGCACTACTATTTCCCTGCACACCGTACACCAAGTCTCTCTGTGTTGCTAGTAATTTCACTTTTCCCCTTAAGTGTATGTGAATTTCAAACTGAGAATTTGGGCTACTGTGATCTAGCTGGTACAGGTTGACCCTCAAGACATGGGACAGTTGTAAAGTATGGGTGCATATAGGTAAAATGTGAAGGCTATATAATTGTCCCTAGATAAGCAGGATCCATGATGTAAGTTCACAACATAATACATGCTTAGTAGGAAGTGCACTTTCTGAGAAAAGCACAAAATTCCTCATAGTTAGGCTGCAGGGCTACATTTTTCACTGTCACCTTTTGTTTTATTCAGGGTTGCTAAAGTGCAGAGCAGTGTTTGGTTGACTGCGAACATTGCAAAAGAAACTATGCAAGAAGGATTGGAGAATAGGCCATTTACGTAGCCACAATCATATGCACAAACAATTACTTGCTTTTTAATTTCCACATGAACAAATGGTATTTGTAAAATGCTACATGTGCCAATGGAGCAGCCTCTTTTAAAGGTTTGTGAAATTGCATAATTTCATAAATATTTTATGAAATTATGTGAAATTACATAAAAAGCAGAAATGAGGTTTAATGGTACCTTGCATCACTTCACTTTTTTATACAAGAGCATTACTGACATGATACCAACAGAAGACTGGCTCGAGCAGAAGACATCTCTCGGCAAAACATTTTCTGCTTTAACCAGTCCCCGCATTTGAAATGATGCAAATGTTTGTATAGTGACATTTTGTGAAAGTTCACAAATTTCACCCACAAAGCTAAAATTTCATCTGGGTCTTCTCTTGGTGTTGAGGGCTTTCAGAGGATTGAGTTGTTTAGGTAGTGCTAGAGCCTGTATTTTGCTGACATTCTTGATGTTTGAGACTTAGGGGCTGATTTATATGTTGGCGTTAAGCATACTTCATCGCAACGGTGACGTAATATCCATGCAGCTACCATAATGATCTGCCAGCCTAATTGAGATGTGGGTAGACCTTTGGTTTGATCACGGTGGAGAGCACCCAGTCTCCAAGTCCGTCATGATTAAACCCATTCGATGGCCCGGTGGAGTAAGGGCCATTGGAGGCACACCTCAAATTCCAGCTACCTAATTTAGATGGTAGGAATTAGAAGTCAGTTTTCATTGTCCATCACTGCCAGGAAAATCCTGGCGGTAAAGGGCAGTGAAAACTGCTAAATGCTCCCCTTGCCATGGAAGAGGACTCCCATGGTGAGGGGAGCATTTTCTTTTGAAAAGAAATTGGTGCCGGGCTCCATCATGTTAACGGAGCCCTGGGACAAACTTCAAAAAGCATTGACAGGAACTGCCATGATGGCAGTTCCAAACAATGCTTTAAGAAATGCTTGGTTGGCGGTCATTTTTAAATCTGGTGTATGGTCCCTCAGTCAGGGCGATGAAGTAATGTACACCGTCGTCTTGGCAGAGAAATGGGCCGTCCACCAGATTATAAATCTGGCTCTTAGTCTCAATGGCCTAGACTCTGCATTTCCACCTTGAATCTTCATATCCCAGCATAAGTGTCCTTCACTCACTTTCTCAGTGTTAGTCTTGATATGTCAGTTTTGTATTTATCAATATAATTGTCTGTGACCCTTTGTCATCTTACAGGAATTAATAGGGAACCAATGGCAACCCCACCAAAATAATGCATACGGGCCACACACTGCATTGTCCTAGCCAGTGAGACTCATTTCAGAGGAAATGGGGTCGTTTAGGAGGTTCTCCCCTCCGCAGACAATTTTAGAAACAATATTTTAAACAGTGCATTTTACCACACAATTAGTGGAGGGAAAGAAGAGGGAAGGGCCTAGAACGTTTTTTTGGGGAGATCATAGCAGTAGGAGGAGGTTTGGGATGACTAAAGGGGAGTTGGAGGGGGGAAGAGTCAGAGGGAAGGGTTTAGATAGGCTTGTTCGGGAGATCTGAATAGTAAAAGAGGTTTCAGATGATGTGATTTGAATTCAAACTACCAGAGGATCCCAGATATGCGGCTAACCAGTGTGCCAAACATAAACAACCACACCCAAAAAGCAATCAATAGAATTGTAAGACTTCAGGAATCTAGCTAGAAAGAGGACAGTGAATCAGGTCTCATTAGTGAAAACATTCCAAAGACTGTATGTGAGTAGCGACCTGCAACTATAACCAAGGGTAATGCTTGATGATATCTAGATCAGAAATTGTGTCAATGTCAACCACACATTTTGTAACCTCATAATGGCTAGTCCCTCGAATTTCAAGAAGATGTTTGAGAGTCAGTCCATTATATCGTTGACTCACATAATGACAAAGAAAGAAATTGTACATCGTATTTATTACAAAGGTCAAAGAACCGCTTTGCCATTGGTTCATTCTGGATGGTATGTATGACAACAAGATGAAGCTGATGATTGTATCAATGTATGTAAGGAATATATTTATTTAATCTTCTCTGTATCACGGATTGAACATCCCTATTGCACCCATGCATCACTGTTGCTCCATCATAGCACTGACTTCAAATGTCTTTTAATTTTAAATCACAGACAACTGAGAGGCTTAAAATCTGATTAGCTATATATTCAGCATCTAATTTTTCCATCTGCAAAAGACCAATTAAATGCTCCTCGGGTTTGGCTTTGCTCACAAAATGCACTATGAGGGACAGGCTTTCAATATTATATTTATCATGGGTGCAATCGCTTTTAACACAAAAACTCTTCGAATCACAAATTTTGTAGTGCCTTTTGACTTGTGAGAGAACTATGCCAGTTAAAGGATCTATTACTTCTTTTTGGATACATTTAGATGCATACTTTGCATTTAGTGGAATGGAGTGTATAATTTCAGCTAGCTTTTTATCTTTTTTCAAAGTGTATTGAAAAAGCTTTTAATATAATCCACTTGTTAAACCATAGAGTCAGTAATTAATGTATAAAAACCTCCATAGAGATACCACAAATCATTTTTAACTTACACAGTTAATTCCAAATTCCTTAATACCATTACACATTTCAAAATCACTAAATCATTAACAGTTGGAAAAAAAGCACAACAATTAAGTGCAATAGTACCTTTACTAATCCAATAAAGATTTCCCCCCCACCAAACTCTTGAAATAGCCACATGCAGGATATAGAATAAAGCGGCGTCCTAGTGCTGTAAAGTGCTATAAATCTAACTATCTAGCTAAGCATATCAGAGCATTTACTAATCAAACTTTTTTGAGAAGTCTATATAATACGTATAAAGTGGCAGAGTGCCATAGCAAAAAGTGTTGGGGAATAAAAATTAAATAAAAAGACTTACCTGCTGCTCCTGCTGACGCTGCCGGCCACCTCAGTGCTCCTCTCGTCCCGACAGCCTATGGGCCACAAAGCACAGGCTCCCCACCCAATCCAGACGCTGCTCTCATGCTATACCTAGATATACCTAGCATGAAAGAAGCAACAGGATTGGCCTGAGTGAGCTGGTCTGATGCTCGCTCAGGCACAGGGAGCCTGTGCCTTTTCTCCACCCGACTGTGCAACACAGCTGGGTTGGAGAAACATAATTGCGCATGTTGGTTTAGCCGCCCCAAGGCAGCCGGCCAAACCATTATGCTCACTTACAGTGCCCACCACTCCTCCTCCCTGTCATGGCCCGGCACCGACCTGCCCTAGACTTTGGGGCCGATTCCGATCTCGGTCGGAGGCGCACCCAATACTATTCGGTCGGGAAAAAAGCCATGCGAAAGCCAGTTTCCCGACCGATCCGTACAGCACACCGAACGAGCAAGTACGATGCGCACAACAGCAAAAATCCCGGCCGAGCCGTACTCACCCAAACCAGGTCCTGTTCTCCGACCGAGGCGAATCCGGAAACGCCGAATCGAGTCGCACGGAAGGGAAAATGCAGCCCCGTCCGGCCGGACAAGTACGATGCGCTTTCCGTACGCGCCGAACCCGTCGCTACGCACGGCACGTCAAAGCATCCGGGAGAGGCGCACATAAGCTCCGAATCGCGCCACAACACGATCCACGGCTACGAGACGAACACAGCACCGACGAGGACGACGCGAAGCGACGAGGACGAAGCCAAGCGACGAGGACGACGCGAAGCAACGAGAAGGACGAACGACACGAACCAACCATGAATCCCTTCGTCCCGATCATACCAATATTCTACATCTACTACCGGAACAGGCACGGACGCGTACGGCGCAGAAGGTAAGTCAGACACCAACCACAAAACACATACAACACGGACACGACACATCACACACATACACTGGGAATCTGAATATACTTACACCAGCAACAGCAGCACCATAGGGGCGGGATGCCCATCACCAATGCCACATATGCACACAGGGGCCTGAATGCGCGCCACCACCCCAACCCAGGGGGGCTGGATGCCAACCACCACAACCACCCTTAGCCAGGGGGTGCCAGATGCCCACCACCACTACCACCCTTAGCCAGGGGGGCTGGATGCCTACCACTACTACCACCCTCACCCAGGGCGGGCTGGATGCCTACCACCACCCTTAGCCAGGGGGGCTGGATGCCTACCACTACTACCACCCTTAGCCAGGGGGGCAGGATGCCCACCACTACTACCACCCCCACCCAGGGGGGCTGGATGCCTACCACTACTACCACCCTCAACCAGGGGGGCTGGATGCCTACCACTACTACCACCCTCACCCAGGGGGGCAGGATGCCCACCACTACTACCACCCCCACCCAGGGGGCAGGATGCCTACCACTACTACCACCCTCACCCAGGGGGGCAGGATGCCCACCACTACTACCACCCTTAGCCAGGGGGGCTGGATGCCTACCACCACCCTTAGCCAGGGGGGCTGGATGCCTACCACTACTACCACCCCCACCCAGGGGGCAGGATGCCTACCACTACTACCACCCTCACCCAGGGGGGCAGGATGCCCACCACTACTACCACCCTCACCCAGGGGGGCAGGATGCCCACCACTACTACCACCCTTAGCCAGGGGGCAGGATGCCCACCACTACTACCACCCTTAGCCAGGGGGCTGGATGCCTACCACCACCCTTAGCCAGGGGGGCTGGATGCCTACCACTACTACCACCCCCACCCAGGGGGCAGGATGCCTACCACTACTACCACCCTCAACCAGGGGGGCAGGATGCCTACCACTACTACCACCCTCACCCAGGGGGCAGGATGCCCACCACTACTACCACCCTTAGCCAGGGGGGCTGGATGCCTACCACCACCCTTAGCCAGGGGGGCTGGATGCCTACCACTACTACCACCCTCAACCAGGGGGGCAGGATGCCTACCACTACTACCACCCTCACCCAGGGGGGCAGGATGCCCACCACTACTACCACCCTTAGCCAGGGGGTGCCAGATGCCCACCACCACTACCACCCTTAGCCAGGGGGCTGGATGCCTACCACTACTACCACCCTCACCCAGGGCGGGCTGGATGCCTACCACCACCCTTAGCCAGGGGGGCTGGATGCCAACCACCACAACCACCCTTAGCCAGGGGGCTGGATGCCTACCACCACCCTTAGCCAGGGGGGCTGGATGCCTACCACTACTACCACCCCCACCCAGGGGGCAGGATGCCTACCACTACTACCACCCTCACCCAGGGGGGCAGGATGCCCACCACTACTACCACCCTCACCCAGGGGGGCAGGATGCCCACCACTACTACCACCCTTAGCCAGGGGGGCAGGATGCCCACCACTACTACCACCCTTAGCCAGGGGGGCTGGATGCCTACCACCACCCTTAGCCAGGGGGGCTGGATGCCTACCACTACTACCACCCTCAGCCAGGGGGGCAGGATGCCTACCACTACTACCACCCTCAACCAGGGGGGCAGGATGCCTACCACTACTACCACCCTCACCCAGGGGGGCAGGATGCCCACCACTACTACCACCCTTAGCCAGGGGGGCTGGATGCCTACCACTACTACCACCCCCACTCATAGGATGGACAATGCATGACACAACAAGCACACCACAACCTAGGGAATGCAAGATTAAGACATCCCCCCACCACCATGACAAGCGTGTGAGCAGGCTGTGTCAAATGCCTACAACACCGAACATGACATTGAACATACAATGTGACCCCCTAGCACATGTGCCACACATATATGTGTGTGGCACCCACAATGCAAGTAGCCCATGACCATTGTGGCAATGGGGCCTAAACCCCCATCATCACAGTGACCAAAAGGTAAGTGTGGGGTCCATAGCTGAAGCACAGTTTGACCATTGTGCCAATGGGGTCTAAACCCCCATCATCACAGTGACCAAAAGGCAAGTGTGGGGTCCATAGCTGAAGCACATTTTGACCATTGTGGCAATGGGGTCTACACCCTCATCATCACAGTGACCAAAAGGTAATTGTTGACAAAGAAAGAGCTGCAACTGCCAAACTGCATGGATCATTCCTGGTCACAGAACCAAAAACTCATCTGTGGCAAAGTCGTGTATGTGTCCCATTGCAACATAAATTGGGGGAGCCAAATACTGCAGTGCAAATGAAACATTCCTTTGGCCATGTGCAGACAAACAACACCCATGGTGGCTGAGACCGTCAACAGTCATCAATGACACAATGACAGAAGTGACCATCAGAATGCAGAACCACATATTTGCACCAATGGGCACACAAATGCAGATACCCTGTGGAGACAGCAGATGTGAGGTGAACAGATACCATACCATGGCAGCAATGGGACACACAAACCATGATCACTGTGCTGACCGATGACCTAGGAGTCCCAGGGACAGCAGGGGAAACACACCAAACAACATACAGCCAATGGCACACCCAAGATATGCCAATGCAGTGGTGCAGATGCACAAACACAAACAGGCAGACCAACACTGTCATCATACACAGCAGGTGAGGGGTGGGGGTGCCATTGTCCCCAGGCAACAACACAACACATGAGGAGAGCTGAATACCAATCATACAGATGTGCATACACTGCCACACTAAGGTAACTCATGGATCCAAATCCCCTATGTGGGCAAGCAGGCATTGACAGGTGAGAGGGAGCACAAAACACACATGTCACACAGGCACGTAGGAACAACAACTGACACAGCAAGTCACAGACACACCACAGCACCACCCCCAGGGCCCCCACAATGTGGTGACCCTGGGCTGAAGAAAAATACCACTGTGATGACAAAGCTAAATGTCATTCACACTGTGAACCACAGTCAGGTGTCCTGAGCAACTAACTACCATCACACCTACACAAGCACAAATCAATCAGCATGGCCAGTAAGCCAAGGCCAACATGGAGGCAGGGGACTAGCCGGGCAACAACTCTCATCTGCACACACTCAAGACCACACCCCTCGACCTCCAACAATGTGCAGCAGTGAAGTACACATGCACTGGTGACATTGCACATGCACCCATGACTATTCCAGGGTGGTGGGTGGGAACCAAGGTGTAGAAACACATCACACATGGACACTCAACAAGACTCCTGAATGTCTGACACACTGCACACTACGCTGTACATGGACATGACGGCAATACCACACCGACCAATGGGATCCCAGCCACAGTCACACACCAATGAAGAAGCCAAGGTCACCCACAAAGAACACACATAGACAACAACCAACATTGCAGCCCGGACCCTAAGGAGTGCCAGCAGTCACACACACAACGTGTCACAATCACTGAAAGATAACACAAACTGGAAATCACATGACAGGGGCAAACAACAAGTGCCAAAGGGAAACCTGACTGTGACCCATCTGCGTCAGCACACAAACTCTGCCCTGACAGCAAACACACCTATGGGTGACACCCTGATGACCAGTAATGTGCCATGCACCCACATCACAGAGAACACAGGGAGAAGACTTTGGGGGAACATAGCTCAAGTCAGCAAGCATCACAAACAGGTACAACACTAGGGATCACAGCATGCGCAGATGAATGGAAGTGAACACACAGACATGCACATACAACACACACCTTGGGCGCAGGCAATGTCACACGTGTACACACTGCCATGAGGGGACTCCACTCCTGTGTGAGGAAAGCTGTGCCATATGTTGCCTCAGTAGGGCCCCATCATGTCAGCTGAGCACTTGGTCACACAATCAACAATTAGCACCAAATGAGGGCTCCCATCACATCAGCCTGGTCATGGATGTGCCAACGGAATCATCAGCACAGATCCAACACACTTGTATAGCAATGTTGCACTGACTACACGGATGAGTCCCTCCCCATTGATGCCCAAACCTGCATGTCCACTGGAGATGGCAACACGGTCAGGGAAGTAGACAAATGCAACGATGGCAGGCACAACAGATGTGCAGGGGTGGAAGCCACAGATATGAAATTGCCAATGTAAGTAGGAAACCCATTGCCAAATACTGAACACATGACACCCTCAGATGCTGCTATTGATGACATGGATACACCACATGATAGGACACATTCCCCCTGGACCACATGGGTTCCTGCACAGTAACACTTCATAATCATGAGACCAGATATCACCATCACTGCAGCAAGGGCATGGTTAGCTGCACCAACAACATGTACATCTGAAGCATGAGCACTAGAGAAAAGAAAGTTGCTTTATTCAGCATATGTGTTGAGGCCAAACGAAGTCCTGAAAAAAGAGCAAAGGCCAATGGCCAGTCCATTGTCAAAGTTCAAACAGGGTGACACTGGCAGATGTCACCCTACGCATGCCTGCACAATACCAGGGACAATCCACTAGGAGGGGCAACCGGGGGGCAGGCCAGGCACCGCAGGGACAGGATCAGGGCTCACCAGGGGGAGTCAGGGAAGGGGTGGTGGGTGCTGGAGAGCCACTGACAACTGCAGTGGAGGTGTCTGACATGGTGTGTGCCGGCACAACTGGGGGGCATGACACAGATGTCGTGGGTGCCGGCACAACTGCAGTGGACCCTGCAGATGGGGTGGACAGGTCCGCCACTGCAGTGCCCAAGTCAGACAGGGCGGTAGTGGACTCCACTGCAGTGCCTACCTCCAGGGGAGGAGAATGGGGAACAGGCAAGGTGGGTTGGACAGAGGGGGGACACCCTCACCACATCAGTGGCACAGACAAGCGCAGCGGGGGGTGTGGTGCTGGGAGAGCAAGTGGCAGGGGAGAAGGCCGGAGCATCTTGGGGATGGTATATCTGTGGGTGGGGGAACCTGGGGCAGGGTGTGGTGGGGGCACCTGTGCAGTGGGGGCCTGAGGGATGGAGGATGGAGACCTTGTGCCTGAGCTGCAGGGCGGTGGCGGGGTCTTGCTCTTAGCACTCCGGGGGGACTTGCGGGTGGGGGCCTCAGTCCGTCTGCGCCTGGGGGAGGGTGTCCGGGGACGAGGGGCACTCTGCTCCGTGTGGGTGGGCTTCCTCTTCCCCCGGGATGCTGGAGCAGCTTCATCGGTGGGGAAGAGGCCGAGGTCACAGAGGAAGAGCTGCTGTGACTTTGGGGTTGCAGGTGAGGCAAGGGAGGGTGCTTTGGAGGGAGAGGGAACTGAGGACTGCGCAGTGCATGTGGATGCGTGTGTGTGTTCCAGGGCCCCATCCCCTGTGAGTCTGGCTTCAGTCCCCTGAATGTGCTTGCGTGTGCGTTTTGTCATTGGCGTGTGTGTCAGTGTGCTGGATGTGTGTGTGCTGGTGTGTGCCAGTGTGTGTGTGCCTGGGATGGGTAAGGTGCTGGGGAGTGTGGATGGAGCAGAGGCAGGAGGGGTGAGGGACCGTTTGAGGAGGGACACTGCTGCCGTCAGGGAGGAGTCCATGGACCTATTGCCCCTCTGTAGGTCAGACATGCCCGATGAGATGCCCTCCATGAACGACACCAGCTGAGTCAACAGCGCGGTGTGCGCATGGAGGACACTCAGCATGGCTGTCTGCCCTACATGGAGCTGGCGAAGGAGGTACACAGACTCCTCACTCAGGGCAGCAGGGGACACAGGGGCAGGGGGTGCGGTGCCTGGCCCAAAGGAGACACGCTCCCGGACATGGGAGCCTCCACGGACCTGGGGAATGGGAGCCGATGGGAGGGCGGTGGTGGTGCTGGTGGTGGCGGGGACAGCAACACTAGCTGGGGTGTGGTGGCTGCTGACACCCGCCTCCACAAGGGAGTCATCCTCCGAGTTGCTCTGGTCCTCAGCTGAGGTGGATGCTGCTGAGGACTCCTCGGTGTGGCTCCCCTCGCCCTCCGTGCCACTGGGTCCCTCCGACCACTCCTCGGCTGCTGACCCAGTCTGGCTCTCCGGCTCCTCCTGGTCCGTGGAGCTGTCCCCTTCCGTGGCCGTGGATGTATCTGCAAACAATGGGGAAACAGACAGACATCAGTCACCTGCACATAACGCACACACCACTGTGAGCACAGCACATCACAGAGCAAGCCCTGGCATCATTAGTTGTACATTGCTAAAAGTGCACTAATTGAACAGGAGAAGTCAATTGTCAGTCTGATGCCAAGCATGGCACTCACATCCCACATGGCCTTGCACCCATCTGTCTGGTGTCTGTTGGATTGCAACACCCCAGTGTTGACACATGCACCAAGTACACAGTAGTTGGACAGTGCAGAGGACACGGTGTGGACACATCACAGCTCTTGCCACTGAGTCAGTACAGGTTTACGGATGTAAGGGATGCCCAGAGTCAAATAGGAAATGCATGTGATGCATACCAGCGACAGACACCATGATGCACCCATGTCCTGATAGCCAGCGCCACTATGGTGTGCATGTAGCACATGTCACTCCCCTGCAGGATCACCAATCAGTAGACACATGCCATGGCGGAGGCATGACTGCAAAGTCATACATCACTGTCTCAGTGATGTATGACTTTGCAGCCAGACAACAACACTCTGCACTGTGTCACAATAGTAGGTCATGGGGAATGCAAGTCCTGGAGCTGCACAAGTGCACATGTACATCCCCCCCACAACACATCCTCTTAACCCTCATCTGTCCAGGTCATACCTATTGGACATATGGGAGACCTGTGACACTACCCTCTGAACCTGAGCCCCTCACACTCTGCTGTGCATGGGGAACAGCTGCCTGAACTTCACATTTACATGCCCCAGTCTGCATGGGCAGCTGATCAGACACCTATGTGTCACACAAGTATCGTCTCCTATGGTCACATCTCCAGTGGCATGCTGAGCCCCTACCAAGAAACTCCACAGCAGTCCTGGCGACTAATCCACAGCACACTGACACAGAGGCAGACACCTGAGGGGCAAATCACTGTGCACAATGTGTCCTCTGATACACGGGAGTGGGAGTACAGAGTGTATTGTATGGCCTGGAGTAGGCATGACTGTCCTGCCCCACATGAATGAGGGATGAGCCCTGGACTGTAGGCAGCTGGCTAAGTATGTGTGACACACGTCATATACATACTCCTGGGGCCCAAACATTGTTCCCACCCGCAGCATGGGTGTGTGCCAGGTACCCCAGCCACATGTGGTGGATCAGCTCAGCAATTGGACCACAGATCAAAGTAACACGCTGAATACATGTCAGAATACAGGCATTGTGTAAGCAATGGACCCACCCATGATGCCCACCACAGAGTCAGGGAAACAGATGCTGTCTCCCACCTTGAGTCAAGCAAACTGCAAGGACACAGTCCTAAGTGACAGAATTCCCTGCATGTAAGGGCCACACCTGGGTATCAGATGAGGAGTGGGCAGTGCACAATAGAGGGACATGGCTCCTGGACAACATGACTGCTGTACTGTGGCAGTTCAACCTGGCCCGAGGAGGGCACATAACATGTTAGACAGAGTACACAGTGCAGTCTTTGACTCACCCCCTCCTTGCTGCTCTCTGGCCTTCAGCTGCCCATCCAGGTCTGGAAAGACCACCGCCAGGATCCTGAGCATGTGGGGGGTCAGGGTCCGTGTTCCGCCCCTCCTGCGAGGAGGCGACAGCTTCAGCTGGACCCGTGCAATCCTCCGGGTCCAGCCCCGAAGGTCCTGCCACCTCTTTTGGCAGTTGCGGATCCGGCGCTTGTAGACCCCCACGGACCGGACAGCCCGGACGATGTCCTTCCAGATCTCATGCTTCCGATGGGCAGAAGCCTGTCAGGATGACAAAGTGATAAGGACATTACTACACATGCAACATATCCGTGCATGACACAGTTGCATTTACATGTCGCAATCATAGGGGCACATGGTGTACCCAGGCAGTGCACGGCTGCCCATGGACAGTTTTCCAGAAGTCACTACATGGTATCATAGCATGGGGAGTAAAACCCTGTTCAGAAGCACTGTCACTGCACCATACCTGTCCAGTGCAAGTCACTACACACTATGGGGGGTGACAACTACTCAGTGAGCCTGCTAGCCAGTGGTGTGCTGACTCTCAGCCTTGCTAGTCAGACAAAATGCACATTCAGAAAGGCAGTGCACAGAACACTCACCTGCTCCCCTGGTGTCCCATACAGCTTGCTGTACTGTGGAAGTAGGCTGTCCAGCAGGGCCTGGTTCTCTTCAAGGCTGAAGGCTGGGGCTCTCTCCACAGTACGTGCCATTGCAGGGTCCAGAGGGGCAGAGACAGCAGCAGTGCAGTGGCAGATGTCGTCCTGGAGCATGTAGTGCAGGCAAGTGGGCTCTCAGGGGAACATGCAGCAATATATATGTGCTGGAGAGGCAGATACTGTCCCTTGTGTCCAAAGAGATAGGTCCAAGTCGTTTGCATCTTCTGAATCTGGCCAATCCATGGAATAGCAGCACCAAAACACGCCCACAGCATCCTTCAAATCTTCAACTTCATGACATACATGATTTTGCAACATTGTTGTGGGTGACCAACTGATTTTCCAGCAACCGACTCGTTCGAATATTCGAAAACGCGTCCGTTGCCAGGCAAGCCCATTGTCAATGGGTGCGCACCGATCGGTCCATTGCAGTACAACGCGCACAGGGGTACAACGCGTACCCGCACACATTGAATGCAATGGGCCGGCCGGAGGCACCGATCGGTCCATTGCTGTTCAACGCGCACAGGGGTACAACGCGTACCCGCACACATTGAATGCAATGGGCCGGCCGGAGGCACCGATCGGTCCATTGCAGTACAACGCGCACAGGGGTACAACGCGTACCCGCACACATTGAATGCAATGGGCCGGCCGGAGGCACCGATCGGTCCATTGCTGTTCAACGCGCACAGGGGTACAACGCGTGCCCGCACACATTGAATGCAATGGGCCGGCCGGAGGCACCGATCGGTCCATTGCAGTACAACGCGCACAGGGGTACAACGCGTACCCGCACACATTGAATGCAATGGGCCGGCCGGAGGCACCGATCGGTCCATTGCTGTTCAACGCGCACAGGGGTACAACGCGTACCCGCACACATTGAATGCAATGGGCCGGCCGGAGGCACCGATCGGTCCATTGCTGTTCAACGCGCACAGGGGTACAACGCGTACCCGCACACATTGAATGCAATGGGCCGGCCGGAGGCACCGATCGGTCCATTGCTGTTCAACGCGCACAGGGGTACAACGCGTACCCGCACACATTGAAAGCAATGGGCCGGCCGGAGGCACCGATCGGTCCATTGCTGTTCAACGCGCACAGGGGTACAACGCGTACCCGCACACATTGAATGCAATGGGCCGGCCGGAGGCACCGATAGGTCCATTGCAGTACAACGCATCACTGTACATGTGACTGGCATATGTCAGCATGCCTGTCTCAGATGGACATATGCCAGCCACAGATAGCTCCCAGGGAGTGAGGGGCACACCTACATCACGACAGCCTGTCCAAACCTTATCATAAGGCATGTAAGGCTGCATTTCCTATTGTGTGTATGTTGGTGTACATGTTGTCCTGTGGGTGTCACCTGTGGGCAGCCACCCCCAGGCTGTGCACGTGTTCATGGGGACAGGATCATGGGTGTTACGTGTACGTGACCACTGTGATGTGCAACTGTTCATATCTGTGCATGTGCCATGGTCACATTTCACAGTGGTGTTTGTGTATGTCATGTCACATACCCCGTGAGTCCCATGTGGGACGGTATGTTTGAGCCAGGGTGTCCCAGTGGCACAATAGTGATGGCCCTCCACAGTCTTTGTGCATGTAGTGTTTACAATGTCTCTGATTTCATGTGCACAATGGGAGACAGTCTCCACATCCACGTTGTGTGTGCATGGACTCTGATGTTGTGCGTGTGTGTCACAGACGTCCATGGCTCTCCTGCCATGGCAAGTGTGGCCACTACCTGTGGGGGTCATGTTTGTTTTGTTGTGGTGTACACATGATACTCCAGGTGATGCCAGTGTCCATGTGGCATTACAGGGTCCCTGGGAATGTGCCTGTCGTTGAGCTGTGGTGCCTGGGGCACATCTGTCCTCACATGTCACTGGGGGGTGACTGTGACACAGCATCATGATATCCAATGGGCCAAACAGGGACAAATTGATGCCACCTGTAGGACCGTGTTGACAGATGTTGGCCATGTATGTACCATAAATGTCGTTCCGGTACTGCACACTTCATGTAGTTGTGCCTCATGATGATGTATGTTGGGATCTTGAGTGTGTTCAATGCCGCATATGTGGGGTGACTGACGATCTTGCTTACTTCTCCTCTGCACTGCAGGGCTCCTGCTGTCCATCGGCCATTCCCAGACCTGGCAACGATGGTGGAACGGGACAGCATCCGACGGTACCGCTTCACCAGGCAGCTGATTGAGGATTTTGCAGTGCAGTTGTCCCCACATTTGCAGCCTGGCCGGCCGTATCCTACAGCGCTGACCCCCAAGGTGAAGGTGATGGCAGCCCTACACTTCTTTGCCACCGGTACCTTCCAACATACTGTGGCGTCTGCTGGTGGGATGTCACAGACCATGTTCAGCCGTGTGCTCCGCGATGTTTTGGCGGCAATGTTGCTCTTCCTGAACCGGTACATCTATTTCCCTAGACTGCGACGACTCACTGACGTGAAGAGTGACTTTTATGCCCTGGGGAGGATGCCGCATGTCATTGGCTCCATTGATGGGACACATGTGGCTTTGGTACCACCACAGGCCCAGGAGCAGGCCTACAGGAACCGCAAGCACTACCACTCGGTCAATGCACTGGTGGTGTGTCTTGCAGACATGACCATCACACACGTGTGTGCCCGTTTCCCTGGTTCAGCACACGATGCCTTTGTGATGAGGAGTAGTCGCATCCCCAGGTTGATGGCACAGATGCAGAACCAGCGTGCCTGGCTTGTCGGTGTGTACTGACTTTGTGCCATTGTGTGTGATCTGATCTGTAGTATTCCGCCCACTTTTCCAAGTCAGCTGATGTGCACTTGTCTGTCCGTAGGTGACTCGGGATACCCCAACATGCCGTGGTTGCTGACACCCCTCAGGAACCCTGTGACACCTGCCCAGATGCGCTACAATGAGGCACATGGTCGGACCAGGAGAGTGATTGAGCGGACCTTTGGTCTCCTGAAGAGCCGCTTCCGCTGCCTGGACAAGACCGGAGGGTCCCTCCCATATGCCCCTGCAAAAGTGTGCAAGATTATCATCGTCTGCTGCATGCTCCACAACCTGGCAGTGCGGAAGGAGTTGCCTCTCATCCAGGATGACGATGACCAACATCCGCCACCTGTGGAGGATCCTGGCCTGGACCACGATGCCAGTGACGATGATGATGATGATGGTGATGGTGATGTCCGCACACAGCTCATCACCAACTTCTTTAGCTGAATGTGAGTATCCTGAGGTGTCATGTGAATGATGTGAGTTGGCATGATGTGTGGGTGGTGCTCTGGTGCTGTTGGAGTGTGTCCATGGGCTACTTGACAGGATGTGTGTTGCGATGTGTGGTGACAGGTGGGCTGTACTCCCCAACAGTGTTGACATGCTAACTTGGTTCTGGGTGGGTATCTTGTAACATGTATTGTGCATGAGTTTTGCTGTTCTGTCCTGTACTGCATTGCTTTTGACTGTGTGTCATTTCTGTCCTTCACAGGGTACTTTCAGATTCGTTTGGTCAACTGTGTCCACCGACGACGTGATTGCACATCCAGGCTGGTAGCTGTTGTGTCCCTACAGGTGATGTGCGCCACACCCATGGACTTCCTTCTGTCTACAGTTGTTGACTGTGTGCCCGCTACCAGGTGGGGTTACCTTGCATCTGTAATGGTTACGGCATGTTGCTACTGTGTAATAAACATGTGCTTCACTTAGTGATGTGCGTTGTCTGTGGTCACACATTTGACTGCCATTTGCTTACTGCACCTGTGGGCTACTTGACTACAACTGGGAATGGGTGTGGTGTCTGTGCATTGCACCGTCTTCCCTGGCAACATCAGTGTAGGCAATGAGTCAGATGGCCTAGGTGTGTATGTGTTGTGTAGCCCTGGTGGTGTGTCTCCCTCATATGTGTCACGTTGCCTGTACTCACATGCCTGTGTTGTCCTTGCTGTTGCAGTTCGCATACACTGTGTAATTTTGCAGTTCATCATCCCCATAACAGCACCCACGTTGGAATCACGACAGAGGCAAGTATGGTGTATTAGTGTGTTTATTGTGATAATAGTGCATAGGATGGATTGTGCTGTACATGAATCTTGCAATCCCAAGTTCCTAGATGAATAGAAAGTCCAGGTAGACAGGATCCCCAGTATCGGGGCCACTGTTGTCTGACACATTGTTCCAACTTATACTCCCCATGCAATGTGTGGGAGTAGTGTTGCCATCAACAGGGTGAACAGTCTGTGCACAAAGGCGAAAATCCAGAACAGGTTCAGGCTTCCTGGGAGTTGCGCTTGGCCATCAGCCTCTCACTTTCCCCTCCTCGGACGACCCCTCTTCTTGGGGGGGGGCCCTCAAGTGCAGGCTGCTGCGGTGCAGGGGACTCTCCGCCAGAGTCCTCCTCCCTCCCTGTGGCAGTTGCAGTTTGTTCGGTACCAGATGTTGTTGGCACACAGGGAGGTGTGGACTGGTTGCTGTTCATCTGGCGGAGGCATTGTAAAATGTCCCTGTGCACCGCCGTCATCTCATGTAGTACATCCCACTTGGACTCCACGCGGGTCATGTGGGAGTCCACACGTGACATGTGGGAGTCCACACGTGACATGTGTGACTCCACTTGGGACATGTGGGAGTCCAAGCGGGCATGATGGGCAGCCTGCTGCTGTTTGATGTCTCTGAGGAGCCCCACTACCTGGCTGAGCTCTCCGGTGCTGGACTGGTACGCATCAGCTATGCGTACCAGTTGTGGGTCTTCATGCACACCAGCAACGTCTGCAAGCAGCGACCTCTGTCTCCCACCCCTCCCACCACCCCTGCTGACATGTGCAGTGTGTGCAGTTGCACGCACAGATAACCCTGGTCCACCTTGGGGGTTGGTGGTGGTGGTGGTGTCCATGGCCCCAGGTTGGTCCAGGGTCACTGCGCTGGTGTTGTTCCTTATTCTGTCCATGTCGGCAGGGATGGTATTCGTGGTGACAGTCGTTGGAGGGGTGGGTGCAGGGGGTGCAGCTGGTGGACCTGCTGGTGCTGCAGCTGGTGGTCCTGCTGGTGCAGCATGTTGACTTGCACCGGATGTGCCAGGTTGTTCTTCATCGTCCGAGGAGGACAGAGGCTGTACGACGCCAGTGAGCTCGGCATCCTCTTGAGCCTGGGACTGGGACTCCTCAGCGTCTGCTGCTGTGTCCCTATCATCACCTGTTTTTGGGAGACACAAACAATGTATGTCATGTTTCTGCAGGCATCAGTGGTTGACACACCTGACAGTTGTGACTGTGCCTCGGGGTGCGGGCCTGTACATTGTATTGTCCTAAGTCGTCACAGTCAGGGGTTGATATTGGTGTGGCACATTGTCCTGCATTATTTGGGCATTTCTATGTATTCTCTGGGGTGTGAACATGGTCTGCATTGATTGTGTTTGGTTGACAGCCAGACCTCCTTCCCACCCACCCACCCACCCAGTCAGTTATCCCACCATGGAACGTGCTTGCATTGCAGGGAGTGTAAGTTGTCTCTCAGGATGTCAGTCAGTGGTGTCCTGCTGTTTGTTGGTGCACAGTTGGCAGCAGGGCCTTGTGCTCCCCACAGCAGTAGCCAGTGTCAGCCATCTTGTGAGTCCTTCTCCACTCCCTGTGATGTGAGCATGGTTCAGGGTGGTGTTGATGGGCCAGTTGTGAGGCTGAGCAATGTCTGTGACTACGACTCCCATCATGCTATTGCCTCCACCCCCTTCCCAGCATGCCCATGCTTCCTTCCTTTTGACTCTGCTTCCCTGTGGGGTGGGCTGGCTGTGCTGACAGGATGGCTGGGAGTGTTGTCCTGGCAGTTGTTTGGCTAAGAGTCCCAAGAGTGTCCCTGTGCTTCACACAACATAAGCCAGGGTGGTGGTGCTTTGTGGGATCTTGTGTTAGGATGGAGGGCATTGCATTCTACCAGGTGGGTACTGTGGAGTTTGTGTTGGGGGGGGTGTGAGGGGAGGTGCTGGTGACTATGGTCAGTGCTGCAAGTCCCCCTTCCCACCCAGCCAGCCAGATATCCCACCATGGAACGTGCTTGCATTGCAGGGAGTGTAAGTTGTCTCTCAGGATGTCAGTCAGTGGTGTCCTGCTGTTTGTTGGTGCACAGTTGGCAGCAGGGCCTTGTGCTCCCCACAGCAGTAGCCAGTGTCAGCCATCTTGTGAGTCCTTCTCCACTCCCTGTGATGTGAGCATGGTTCAGGGTGGTGTTGATGGGCCAGTTGTGAGGCTGAGCAATGTCTGTGACTACGACTCCCATCATGCTATTGCCTCCACCCCCTTCCCAGCATGCCCATGCTTCCTTCCTTTTGACTCTGCTTCCCTGTGGGGTGGGCTGGCTGTGCTGACAGGATGGCTGGGAGTGTTGTCCTGGCAGTTGTTTGGCTAAGAGTCCCAAGAGTGTCCCTGTGCTTCACACAACATAAGCCAGGGTGGTGGTGCTTTGTGGGATCTTGTGTTGGGATGGAGGGCATTGCATTCTACCAGGTGGGTACTGTGGAGTTTGTGTTGGGGGGGTGTGAGGGGAGGTGCTGGTGACTATGGTCAGTGCTGCAAGTCCCCCTTCCCATCCAGCCAGCCAGATAGCCCACCATGGAACGTGCTTGCATTGCAGGGAGTGTAAGTTGTCTCTCAGGATGTCAGTCAGTGGTGTCCTGCTGTTTGTTGGTGCACAGTTGGCAGCAGGGCCTTGTGCTCCCCCCAGCAGTAGCCAGTGTCAGCCATCTTGTGAGTCCTTCTCCACTCCCTGTGATTTGAGCATGGTTCAGGGTGGTGTTGATGGGACAGTTGTGGGGGGGCAATATGTGTCACTGCGACTCCCATGATGCTATTGGCTACACTGACTTGGCCAGCATACACAGAATTCCTTCCTTTGAGTGGTCTTCACTGTGTGTTGGTGTTGTTGTGGTGGCTACATGTGTGGATGTGTGTTAGTTCTATTTGTGCCACTGCCTAGCTGTAGTTGTGGTTGTGTTTGTACATGTGTTGGCACAGTTGGATGTGACTTTTTTGATGGCATGTGTTGTGTTTATCTGACTGACATACACATTTTGGGATGATTCTGTTCTAGTTGCTGTGTAATTGCTATGTGTGCATGGTTTGACTCTCCCCTTGACAGTGATGTGTGTGTTTTGTGGCAGTTTATTGTGTACATTTGTTGTGTACTCACCAGGCTCTGGGATGTTCTCTAGTCCATATACGCTCACTGGCGGAAGGATGGCCCGCACCTTCTCCTCCCAGGGCCTGAGGTATATTGGCTTGGCAGGAGGGCCACTGCCGGTCTGTTGGCTGTTGCTGTAGTCTATCTTCAGCAGGTCCCGTACCCTCCTGCGCACGTCATACCACCTGTTCTGGATGTCCGTCTTTGTGCGCCGACATGATGATTGGGCGTTCACCCTGTTGATGATCCTCTCCCACATCTTGGTTTTCTGCGACATGGGGGTCTGTTGGACCAGAGTGCCAAACAGCTGTGGCTCCACCCTGAGGATCTCGTCTACCAGGACTTCCAATTCACAATCTAGGAACTTGGGATTCTTCTTGGGGGGCATGGTGATGGGTGGTGATGGTGAGTGATGTGTGTGTTGGTGTGCAGGTGAGGGTGTGTGAGTGTGTGTTTTGCTGGGTGTATGTGAGGTAGGTATTTGTTGGTGTGCTGATGGTGTGTGGCTTGTGTGAGGGATGAGCTGTGGGTGTGTGGTTGCTTTCTCTTGGGTGCTGGCAGTGAAATGGCATTTGCAAAGGCTCATGGTAGTGATTTGTGTCCTTTATATAGGTGGAGTTGTGGGTGTGTCTTTGTTCTCTGTCCCCACCCCCCCAGTATTTATTGGCTTGGTAATTGCTTGTTTGGCCTTTTTTTGGTTGATTTTTCCTTTGTGCTGTTTGTGTATGTTGGAAACGTTCTTGTGACCGAGTCGGACCCTGCATTGGTCTCGTACGGTGTTTTCCGTTTCGTTCACGCTGTGTTTGTGCAGTTTTGTATGCTGCGTACGCGTCGGTCGCGGTGTATTGTGTTGCTTCGGCTCGGTTTTGTATGCGTGTCGGTCGTACGGCTTGTCCTCCGTCCGACTCGGTCGTGTTTTTCGCGCCTTGCATCGTACTTTGCGGGTTGGAGTTGGCGGGTACGATTCGGTCGGATTTGTTCCGGGTGCGTGTCGGTCGGTTGGATTCGCGTGTTTTTCCGGCCGGATTGCTATTTTCCGAGCGGCTCGGTCGGTCGGCTTGGTTTCCTGACGTGTCGGTCGGATTTATCGCGGCTTGCATCGTACTTGGCGTGTCGGGCGCCACTGGTACGTGTCGGTCGGTATTTTTTCCGGATCCGAGTCGGTCGGTGCTTTTTCCGGCCCGAATCGGAATCGACCCCTTTATCTTTCGGCTCAGTCAGACAATGATAAATAAAATGATAATAACATTGTTTTATTATCATTTTATTTATCCTCTGCTGGCTCTGAGCAGTGGGGCGATGCTCCTCAGCCCCGTTTGAACTACATAAAGGTATTAAGTGCAATAATAGAAAGAAACACATGCAATATCCAATAAAAGTAACTCACTACTATTCACAAAGTTTATATCAATAATCTCATCAATACAAAAGCATATCTATCTAGCTCTTTCTTCCTCCCCACCAATGTATCAAAAAAGAGACTGCATATTCCAAGGTATTAACAAATCCAAATTATGCCATATAGCTTGATATTTATCAAACTGATTATTCATTTTAGTATAAATTCGAAATAGGCCACCAGCTTTTTTTTTCTTTCCAATGTTTCAGCCTAGAGGTATCTATCAACCTCCATCTTTGCAAAATCAATGAGCGATCAATGTACATTCAAATGAAAATATATCTCTCTGAACCTAAAAGGGTTGGTTCATTCCTAATATGACCAAACAAGATGACCCGAACTCAGGACAGAGAACAATACCCACTTTACTACTTAAAAAAGAAAAGAGCATATCCCAGATTTGGACAGGTGATTATCACATGCTGCCAGTCACCAGCCTCTTCTTGCTGGCATTGGAAACATTTATTTTGCATCGAGGGGTAACATTTATCGACCACTTTAGGGGTGTAATAGAGAAGCCATCTAAAATAAAATTCCATAATTCTCAGATTTGCTGGTCTAAACAATTTATAGATACACTGTGAAATCTAACCCCATTAATTCAAGGCCAAGTTTCAATTTTACTCAGTTGCAGAGAAAGGAGAAGAGTTTGTTTATTGTAACCAAGAATTCTATAGCAAACCCCTACCTTCCTAATCTTATGCATGAATAGAACTCTTAAAATTACTTCTGGGAGCTCATTAAATTTGGGCGAATAGTGATAGAGAATACTTCTAATTTTTTTTTTAATTAACTACAAAAGCCTACCATACACACCCTGAAGGATCCCCAACTGATCCCATCTCTTCCAATTTGAATTAAATTTAACATCTGCCACTAAACTATACCCCTAACGTTCCCATTCCCTAATCTCTGCCTTTGAATGAAGGTGTCAAATCCATTATTAATCTCTAGAGTCAGATAATCATGACATTCAGGTATGTCATACTCTTTAAATAATTAATCACCTTAAAAAGCAAAATCATAGAATACTTTGTAATGGGTCATTTTGTTCAGCGTAAAAATCCTAATAAAGGAAGGTAAACGTCGTCCCAAATCTAAAACCATTTTATGAAAATAAAGTTATCAGAAATAGGAGCAATCAAAAGGGTCTCTAATCTGGATATTGTAACCATCAAAGCTGCCTGATTGTATACCCTTATATACGGTAAAGCCATCCCACCCATTCTTTATGTAGCTTACGACAAATAAGCTTCAACCATGGAAATTGATTATTTCAGACAAAATCACGTATTAGGGTATCCACCTAACTAAAAATGTTTTCGTAATTATAATTGGAACCTTACTGTATAATAAAATAAAAAGAGGTAGAATTGATATTTTCACCAACTGTACTTTTCCCACTGTAGAGAGAGGCAAGAGCTTCCATCTGCTCAAGAGGCTCTCCACTTTCTGGAAAGTTGCCTTGACATGACATTTAAACAGATCTGAAAAGTCAGCAGAGACATAAACTCCTAAATATCTAATTGCTGACCTGGGCTTATTTCTGTCTCGAAGGCCTGCAGGAAGATTATCAGGGCAGGCATTAAAAAGCAAAACCTCTGATTTTCCCTGATAGATTTTATATCTTCAAACCTGCAAAAAGCCTCAATTTTCACCACTAGCTTTTGCAGATTCATTTCTTCAGCTTGCAGGTGTAATATTAGATCATCCGCATAAAGTTTAAGTTTAGCTATATCAGGTTTGGGGGGGAGCAAATATCTACAAATTGCAATCAGGAAGGGCTCTATCAATAAAGTGAATGGCGTGTGAGACATGGGACATATTTGGCGAGTCCCTCTGCACACTTTAATTCAGCCTACTTCCACAGAATTAAATATAATTGCTGCTGATTCTTTAAAACCCTTATTAACTCAGCTGGAAAATAATAAGCTTCAATAATTTGAAACAATGCCTCGCAATTAGCTAGGTCTAAAGCTTTCTCAGAGCCAAACATAATTATTGCTGCAGTGATTTCATTTTGGGTAAAGTAATTAATAGCTTGGATAAGATGATTTGTATTAGCTGAGATAGACCTATTTGGTATAAAACCCTTCTGAACAAAGTGTATCTGTAATACAGTTTGAATCTGCATTTATTAAACTGATTAGACGATATGAACTGCAGTCCCTCGATGACTTACCAGGCTTTAAAATACTGACAACTTGAGCCTCAAAAAACAATGCAAGAACCATTTTTTCCAGAAAAATATTTTAAAGCATCACCAGATTAAAGTATGTTTTAAAATCCTCCCTAGGAATTCCATTGCTCCCTGTAGCTTTGGCATTAGCTAAGCTATCCAATGCAGCCATAACCTCTTCTGAGCAAATAGGTTTACCCACTTTTGCTCTTTGCTCTTCCATGAGCTTAGGAATATGCATGACCCATAAATACTGCGCTACTAAGTCAACTTGAACTTCATCCTGGCTTTGATGGATCTTCTTGCAATGTTCCAAAAAATCTGTTGGATTATATTTTGATCACAAGACACAAAATTAATTTCAAGGTCAATAACTTCTCTGATAAAATTCTTATTTACCCTGGATTTCATAGCCCACGACAGCAGCTTCCCAATATGCTCATTTTCTTCATAACATTTCTGCTCAATGTGTCTCTGATCCAAATCCTCAGCTGCATTGCAATAATCCCTTAATTCTTGCTCTGCCTTTTCCAAATGATATATATCTTTTGGGGAGCTAGAAAGTCAAACTTTCACAGCTGCTTCTACACTGCTTGTTGAAGAGAGGTGCATATATCTTTCTTATCCCTAGATAATTTAGCCCAATATGCATTAGCATGACTCCTAAAATAAGCCTTAAATGCATCCCAGACAACTAACCGTAAAGCAGTCCCTAGGTAAATTATAAAAAAAACTCCTTTATAAAAATCTGAGTCTTAGATAGTCACTACACAACCTGCATTAGGGTCTTATTAAAAAAAAAACCTAGTTTTAGCTGGAAGGTTCAATTCTATCTTAAACCTCATAGAAAGAGTTGTATGGTCAGAGATACTATTTGCTACTATTGAAGAACCTTTCTAACTAATCCCTGAGATGACAAGAAAATATCTATCCTAGAGTCAGAGTTAATCTCTCTGAAATGCATGTATATTCCTTAACATATAAAAACTCCTTTCTCTAAGGGTCGATAGACCCGAATATTGGCTGCTGTTCTATACTTGGTCTGTTTCTTAGCTCTCCTAGGGGCCAGATGCACGACCAATTTTAGCATGTGCAAACGGGTTAGCGACCCGTTTGCGCATGCTAAAATTGGTATGGCCATGTACTAACACAATTTTGCGAGTCGCAAATGATTTGCGACTCGCAAAAAAGTGTTTAGAGACTCGCTATTTGGAAGGGGCATTCCCTTCCAAATAGCGACTCTCTAACCGATGTACTAATGTTTTGCAACCGCAATTGCGGTCGCAAAACACTCGCAATTACCACCTACTTCAAGTAGGTGGTAATGCATTCGGAAATGGGAAGGGATCCCCAGGGGACCCCTTACCCTTTGCAAATGCATGTGAAAATATTTGTTAAGGGCAGGGAGGGTCACAGATCTGGGTTGAATCCTTCATCGTTCTTTAGCTCACTTCGCCAGCTCAGTTCAGACCAGGCTATATGCCAATTAGTCTTGATCCTGTGCCTCATGGGAACAGTCCAGCCCGAACTGCCAAGCCAGGTCTTCCCTGAACCAGAAACAAGCATCCTGGGACCGGTTTCTGCGTAACATCCTTCATCAGCCAGGCTAGCTTAAATCCAGTGGCAAAGTGCGCATGGGACCCACGTCTTGGCATACCCTGCCAACTTAGAGCGAACAAAGCAAACACAAGGAGATGATGGACGGAGCGCTGAAACTTTTCAGACACTCACCCCCAGTCACAGATCTGGGTTGAATCCATCATCATTCTTTAGCTCACTTCGCCACCTCAGTTCAGAACAGGCTATATGCAAATCAGTCTTGACCCTGTGCCTCATGGGAACAGTCCAGCCCAAACTGCCAAGCCAGGTCTTCCCAGAACCGGAAACAAGCATCCTGGGACAGGTTTCTGGGTAACACCCTTCATCGGCCATGCTAGCTTGAATACAGTGGCAAAGTGAGCAAGGGACCCACGTCTGGGCATACCCTGCCAACTTAGAGCGAACAAAGCAAACACAAGGAGATGATGGACGGAGCGCTGAAACTTTTCAGACACTCACCCCCAGTCACAGATCTGGGTTGAATCCATCATCATTCTTTAGCTCACTTCGCAGTTCGGGCTGGACTGTTCCCATGAGGCACAGGATCAAGACTGATTTGCATATAGCTGTGTCTGAACTGGGGTGGCAAAGTGAGCTAAAGAACGATGATGGATTCAACCCAGATCTGTGACTGGGGGTGAGTGTCTGAAAAGTTTCAGTGCTCCGTCTGTCATCTCCTTGTGTTTGCTTTGTTTGCCCTAAGTTGGCAGGGTATGCCCAGACGTGGGTCCCTTGCTCACCTTGCCTCTGGATTCAAGCTAGCCTGGCTGATGAGGGCTGTTACCATGAAACCAGTCCCAGGATGCTTGTTTCTGGTCCAGGGAAGACATGGCTTGGCAGTTCGGGCTGGACTGTTCCCATGAGGCACAGGGTCAAGACTGATTTGCATATAGCTGTGTCTGAACTGGGGTGGCAAAGTGAGCTAAAGAACGATGATGGATTCAACCCAGATCTGTGACTGGGGGTGAGTGTCTGAAAAGTTTCAGCGCTCCGTCCATCATCTCCTTGTGTTTGCTTTGTTCGCCCTAAGTTGGCAGGGTATGCCAAGACGTGGGTTCCTTGCTCACTTTGCCACTGGATTCAAGCTAGCCTGGCTGATGAGGGCTCTTAGCCCGAATCCGGTCCCAGGATGCTTGTTTCCGGTCCAGGAAAGACATGGCTTGGCAGTTCGGGCTGGACTGTTCCCATGAGGCACAGGGTCAGACTGATTTGCATATGGCCATGTCTGAACTGGGGTGGAGGAGTGAGCTAAAGAATGGTGATGGATTAAACCCAGATCAGCTGACTGGGGGTGAGTGCTTGCAATGTTCAACACTCCGTCCATCTTCCCCTTTGGTTTTGCTAAGTTCGCCCTAAGTTGGCAGGGTATGCCCAGACGTGGGTTCCTTGCTCACTTTGCCACTGGATTCAAGATAGCCTGGCTGATGAGGGTTATGAACCCGAAACCGGTCCCAGGATGCTTGTTTCCGGTCCAGGGAAGACATGGCTTGGCAGTTTGGGCTGGACTGTTCCCATGAGGCACAGGGTCAGACTGATTTGCATATGGCCATGTCTGAACTGGGGTGGCGAAGTGAGCTAAATAATGGTGATGGATTAAACCCAGATCAGTTGACTGGGGGTGAGTGCTTGCAATGTTCAACACTCCGTCCATCATCCCCTTTGGTTTTGCTAAGTTCGCCCTAAGTTGGCAGGTATGCCCAGACGTGGGTCCCTTGCTCACTTTGCCACTGGATTCAAGATAGCCTGGCTGATGAGGGTTATGAACCTGAAACCGGTCCCAGGATGCTTGTTTCCGGTCCAGGGAAGACATGGCTTGGCAGTTCGGGCTGGACTGTTCCCATGAGGCACAGGGTCAGACTGATTTGCATATGGCCATGTCTGAACTGGGGTGGCGGAGTGAGCTAAAGAATGGTGATGGATTAAACCCAGATCAGTTGACTGGGGGTGAGTGCTTGCAATGTTCAACACTCCGTCCATCATCCCCTTTGGTTTTGCTAAGTTCGCCCTAAGTTGGCAGGGTATGCCCAGACGTGGGTGCCTTGCTCACTTTGCCACTGGATTCAAGATAGCCTGGCTGATGAGGGTTATGAACCCGAAACCGGTCCCAGGATGCTTGTTTCCGGTCCAGGGAAGACATGGCTTGGCAGTTTGGGCTGGACTGTTCCCATGAGGCACAGTGTCAGACTGATTTGCATATGGCCATGTCTGAACTGGGGTGGCGGAGTGAGCTAAAGAATGGTGATGGATTAAACCCAGATCAGTTGACTGGGGGTGAGTGCTTGCAATGTTCAACACTCCGTCCATCATCCCCTTTGGTTTTGCTAAGTTCGCCCTAAGTTGGCAGGGTATGCCCAGACGTGGGTCCCTTGCTCACTTTGCCACTGGATTCAAGATAGCCTGGCTGATGAGGGTTATGAACCCGAACACGAAACCGGTCCCAGGATGCTTGTTTCCGGTCCAGGGAAGACATGGCTTGGCAGTTCGGGCTGGACTGTTCCCATGAGGCACAGGGTCAGACTGATTTGCATATGGCCATGTCTGAACTGGCGTGGCGGAGTGAGCTAAAGAATGGTGATGGATTAAACCCAGATCAGTTGACTGGGGGTGAGTGCTTGCAATGTTCAACACTCCGCCCATCATCCCCTTTGGTTTTGCTCTCTTGCCCACTTTGCCATTGGATTCAAGCTAGCCTGGCTGATGAGGGCTGTTAGCCCGAAACCGGTCCCAGGATGCTTGTTTCCGGTCCAGGGAAGACATGGCTTGGCAGTTCGGGCTGGACTGTTCCCATGAGGCACAGGGTCAAGACTCATTTGCATATAGCTGTGTCTGAACTGGGGTGGCAAAGTGAGCTAAAGAACGATGATGGATTCAACACAGATCTGTGACTGGGGGTGAGTGTCTGAAAAGTTTCAGCGCTCCGTCCATCATCTCCTTGTGTTTGCTTTGTTCGCCCTAAGTTGGCAGGGTATGCCCAGACGTGGGTTCCTTGCTCACTTTGCCTCTGGATTCAAGCTAGCCTGGCTGATGAGGTCTGTTACCATGAAACCAGTCCCAGGATGCTTGTTTCTGGTCCAGGGAAGACATGGCTTGGCAGTTCGGGCTGGACTGTTCCCATGAGGCACAGGGTCAAGACTGATTTGCATATAGCTGTGTCTGAACTGGGGTGGCAAAGTGAGCTAAAGAACGATGATGGATTCAACCCAGATCTGTGACTGGGGGTGAGTGTCTGAAAAGTTTCAGCGCTCCATCCATCATCTCCTTGTGTTTGCTTTGTTCGCCCTAAGGTGGCAGGGTATGCCCAGACGTGGGTTCCTTGCTCACTTTGCCACTGGATTCAAGCTAGCCTGGCTGATGAGGGCTCTTAGCCCGAATCCGGTCCCAGGATGCTTGTTTCTGGTCCAGGAAAGACATGGCTTGGCAGTTCGGGCTGGACTGTTCCCATGAGGCACAGGGTCAAGACTGATTTGCATATAGCTGTGTCTGAACTGGGGTGGCAAAGTGAGCTAAAGAACGATGATGGATTCAACCCAGATCTGTGACTGGGTGTGAGTGTCTGAAAAGTTTCAGTGCTCCGCCCATCATCTCCTTGTGTTTGCTTTGTTCGCCCTAAGTTGGCAGGGTATGCCCAGACGAGGGTCCCTTGCTCACTTTGCCATTGGATTCAAGCTAGCCTGGCTGATGAGGGCTGTTAGCCCGAAACCGGTCCCAGGATGCTTGTTTCCGGTCCAGGGAAGACATGGCTTGGCAGTTCGGGCTGGACTGTTCCCATGAGGCACAGGGTCAAGACTGATTTGCATATAGCTGTGTCTGAACTGTGGTGGCAAAGTGAGCTAAAGAACGATGATGGATTCAACCCAGATCTGTGACTGGGGGTGAGTGTCTGAAAAAATTCAGCGCTCCGTCCATCATCTCCTTGTGTTTGCTTTGTTCGCCCTAAGTTGGCAGGGTATGCCCAGACGTGGGTCCCTTGCTCACCTTGCCTCTGGATTCAAGCTAGCTTGGCTGATGAGGGCTGTTAGCCCGAAAACAGTCCCAGGATGCTTGTTTCCGGTCCAGGGAAGACATGGCTTGGCAGTTCGGGCTGGACTGTTCCCATGAGGCACAGGGTCAAGACTGATTTGCATATAGCTGAGTCTGAACTGGGGTGGCAAAGTGAGCTAAAGAACGATGATGGATTCAACCCATATCTGTGACTGGGGGTGAGTGTCTGAAAAGTTTCAGTGCTCCGCCCATCATCTCCTTGTGTTTGCTTTGTTCGCCCTAAGTTGGCATGGTATGCCCAGACGTGGGTCCCTTGCTCACTTTGCCATTGGATTCAAGCTAGCCTGGCTGATGAGGGCTGTTAGCCCGAAACCGGTCCCAGGATGCTTGTTTCCGGTCCAGGGAAGAAATGGCTTGGCAGTTCGGGCTGGACTGTTCCCATGAGGCACAGTGTCAAGACTGATTTGCATATAGCTGTGTCTGAACTGGGGTGGCAAAGTCAGCTAAAGAACGCTGATGGATTCAACCCAGATCTGTGACTGGGGGTGAGTGTCTGAAAAGTTTCAGCGCTCCATCCATCATCTCTTTGTGTTTGCTTTGTTCGCCCTACGTTGGCAGGGTATGCCCAGACGTGGGTCCCTTGCTCACTTTGCCACTTGATTCAAGCTAGCCTGGCTGATGAGGGCTGTTAGCCCGAAACCAGTCCCAGGATACTTGTTTCCGGTCCAGGGAAGACATGGCTTGGCAGTTCGGGCTGGACTGTTCCCATGAGGCACAGGGTCAAGACTGATTTGCATATAGCTGTGTCTGAACTGGGGTGGCAAAGTGAGCTAAAGAACGATGATGGATTCAATCCAGATCTGTGACTGGGGGTGAGTGTCTGAAAAGTTTGAGCGCTCTGTCCATCATCTCCTTGTGTTTGCTTTGTTCGCCCTAAGTTGGCAGGTATGCCCAGACGTGGGTCCCTTGCTCACTTTGCCACTGGATTCAAGCTAGCCTGGCTGATGAGGTCTGTTACCATGAAACCAGTCCCAGGATGCTTGTTTCTGGTCCAGGGAAGACATGGCTTGGCAGTTCGGGCTGGACTGTTTCCATGAGGCACAGGGTCAAGACTGATTTGCATATAGCTGTGTCTGAACTGGGGTGGCAAAGTGAGCTAAAGAACGATGATGGATTCAACCCAGATCTGTGACTGGGGGTGAGTGTCTGAAAAGTTTCAGCGCTCCGTCCATCATCTCCTTGTGTTTGCTTTGTTCGCCCTAAGTTGGCAGGGTATGCCCAGACGTGGGTTCCTTGCTCACTTTGCCACTGGATTCAAGCTAGCCTGGCTGATGAGGGCTCTTAGCCCGAATCCGGTCCCAGGATGCTTGTTTCTGATCCAGGAAAGACATGGCTTGGCAGTTCGGGCTGGACTGTTCCCATGAGGCACAGGGTCAAGACTGATTTGCATATAGCTGTGTCTGAACTGGGGTGGCAAAGTGAGCTAAAGAACGATGATGGATTCAACCCAGATCTGTGACTGGGTGTGAGTGTCTGAAAAGTTTCAGTGCTCCGCCCATCATCTCCTTGTGTTTGCTTTGTTCACCCTAAGTTGGCAGTGTATGCCCAGACGTGGGTCCCTTGCTCACTTTGCCATTGGATTCAAGCTAGCCTGGCTGATGAGGGCTGTTAGCCCGAAACCGGTCCCAGGATGCTTGTTTCCGGTCCAGGGAAGACATGGCTTGGCAGTTCGGGCTGGACTGTTCCCATGAGGCACAGGGTCAAGACTGATTTGCATATAGCTGTGTCTGAACTGTGGTGGCAAAGTGAGCTAAAGAACGATGATGGATTCAACCCAGATCTGTGACTGGGGGTGAGTGTCTGAAAAAATTCAGCGCTCCGTCCATCATCTCCTTGTATTTGCTTTGTTCGCCCTAAGTTGGCAGGGTATGCCCAGACGTGGGTCCCTTGCTCACCTTGCCTCTGGATTCAAGCTAGCCTGGCTGATGAGGGCTGTTAGCCCGAAAACAGTCCCAGGATGCTTGTTTCCTGTCCAGGGAAGACATGGCTTGGCAGTTCGGGCTGGACTGTTCCCATGAGGCACAGGGTCAAGACTGATTTGCATATAGCTGAGTCTGAACTGCGTTGGCAAAGTGAGCTAAAGAACGATGATGGATTCAACCCAGATCTGTGACTGGGGGTGAGTGTCTGAAAAGTTTCAGCGCTCCGTCCATCATCTCCTTGTGTTTGCTTTGTTCACCCTAAGTTGGCAGGGTATGCCCAGACGTGGGTTCCTTGCTCACTTTGCCACTGGATTCAAGCTAGCCTGGCTGATGAGGGCTGTTAGCCCGAATCCGGTCCCAGGATGCTTGTTTCCGGTCCAGGAAACACATGGCTTGGCAGTTCGGGCTGGACTGTTCCCATGAGGCACAGGGTCAAGACTGATTTGCATATAGCTGTGTCTGAACTGGGGTGGCAAAGTGAGCTAAAGAACGATGATGGATTCAACCCATATCTGTGACTGGGGGTGAGTGTCTGAAAAGTTTCAGTGCTCCGCCCATCATCTCCTTGTGTTTGCTTTGTTCGCCCTAAGTTGACATGGTATGCCCAGACGTGGGTCTCTTGCTCACTTTGCCATTGGATTCAAGCTAGCCTGGCTGATGAGGGCTGTTAGCCCGAAACCGGTCCCAGGATGCTTGTTTCCGGTCCAGGGAAGACATGGCTTGGCAGTTCGGGCTGGACTGTTCCCATGAGGCACAGGGTCAAGACTGATTTGCATATAGCTGTGTCTGAACTGGGGTGGCAAAGTGAGCTAAAGAACGATGATGTATTCAACCCAGATCTGTGACTGGGGGTGAGTGTCTGAAAAGTTTGAGCGCTCTGTCCATCATCTCCTTGTGTTTGCTTTGTTCACCCTAAGTTGGCAGGGTATGCCCAGACGTGGGTCCCTTGCTCACTTTGCCACTGGATTCAAGCTAGCCTGGCTGATGAGGGCTGTTAGCCCGAAACCGGTCCCAGGATGCTTGTTTCCGGTCCAGGGAAGAAATGGCTTGGCAGTTCGGGCTGGACTGTTCCCATGAGGCACAGTGTCAAGACTGATTTGCATATAGCTGTGTCTGAACTGGGGTGGCAAAGTCAGCTAAAGAACGCTGATGGATTCAACCCAGATCTGTGACTGGGGGTGAGTGTCTGAAAAGTTTCAGCGCTCCATCCATCATCTCTTTGTGTTTGCTTTGTTCGCCCCTACGTTGGCAGGGTATGCCCAGACGTGGGTCCCTTGCTCACTTTGCCACTTGATTCAAGCTAGCCTGGCTGATGAGGGCTGTTAGCCTGAAACCAGTCCCAGGATAATTGTTTCCGGTCCAGGGAAGACATGGCTTGGCAGTTCGGGCTGGACTGTTCCCATGAGGCACAGGGTCAAGACTGATTTGCATATAGCTGTGTCTGAACTGGGGTGGCAAAGTGAGCTAAAGAACGATGATGTATTCAATCCAGATCTGTGACTGGGGGTGAGTGTCTGAAAAGTTTGAGCGCTCTGTCCATCATCTCCTTGTGTTTGCTTTGTTTGCCCTAAGTTGGCAGGTATGCCCAGACGTGGGTCCCTTGCTCACTTTGCCACTGGATTCAAGCTAGCCTGGATGATGAGGGCTGTTAGCCCGAAACCGGTCCCAGGATGCTTGTTTCCAGTCCAGGAAAGACATGGCTTGGCAGTTCGGGCTGGACTGTTCCCATGAGGCACAGTGTCAAGACTGATTTGCATATAGCTGTGTCTGAACTGGGGTGGCAAAGTGAGCTAAAGAACGATGATGGATTCAACCCAGATCTGTGACTGGGGTGAGTGTCTAAAAAGTTTCAGCGCTCCGTCCATCATCTCTTTGTGTTTGCTTTTTTCCCCCTAAGTTGGCAGGGTATGCCCAGACGTGGGTCCCTTGCTCACTTTGCCACTGGATTCAAGCTAGCCTGGCTGATGAGGGCTGTTAGCCTGAAACCAGTCCCAGGATGCTAGTTTCCGGTCCAGGGAAGACATGGCTTTGCAGTTCGGGCTGGACTGTTCCCATGAGGCACAGGGTCAAGACTGATTTGCATATAGCTGTGTCTGAACTGGGGTGGCAAAGTGAGCTAAAGAACGATGATGGATTCAACCCAGATCTGTGACTGGGGGTGAGTGTCTGAAAATTTTCAGCGCTCCGTCCATCATCTCCTTGTGTATGCTTTGTTCGCCCTAAGTTGGCAGGGAATGCCCAGACGTGGGTCCCTTGCTCACTTTGCCTCTGGATTCAAGCTAGCCTGGCTGATGAGGGCTGTTAGCCCGAAACCGGTCCCAGGATGCTTGTTTCCGGTCCAGGGAAGACATGGCTTGGCAGTTCGGGCTGGACAGTTCCCATGAGGCACAGGGTCAAGACTGATTTGCATATAGCTGTGTCTGAACTGGGGTGGCAAAGTGAGCTAAAGAACGATGATGGATTCAACCCAGATCTGTGACTGGGGGTGAGTGTCTGAAAAGTTTCAGTGCTCCGTCCATCATCTCTTTGTGTTTGCTTTGTTCGCCCTAAGTTGGCAGGGTATACCCAGACGTGGGTCCCTTGCCCACTTTGCCACTGGATTCAAGCTAGCCTCACTGATGAGGGCTGTTAGCCTGAAACCAGTCCCAGGATGCTTGTTTCCGGTCCAGGAAAGAGATGGCTTGGCAGTTCGGGCTGGACTGTTCCCATGAGGCACAGGGTCAAGACTGATTTGCATATAGCTTTGTCTGAACTGGGGTGGCAAAGTGAGCTAAAGAACGATGATGGTTTCAACCCAGATCTGTGACTGGGGGTGAGTGTCTGAAAAGTTTCAGCGCTCCGTCTATCATCTCCTTGTGTTTGCTTTGTTCGCCCTAAGTTGGCAGGGTATGCCCAGACATCTGTCCCTTGCTCACTTTGCCTCTGGATTCAAGCTAGCATGTCTGATGAGGGCTGTTAGCCCAAAACCGGTCCCAGCATGCTTGTTTCCGGTCCAGGGAAGACATGGCTTGGCAGTTCGGGCTGGACTGTTCCCATGAGGCACAGGGTCAAGACTGATTTGCATATAGCTGTGTCTGAACTGGGGTGGCAAAGTGAGCTAAAGAACGATGATGGATTCAACCCAGATCTGTGACTGGGGGCGAGTGTCTGAAAAGTTTCAGCGCTCCGTCCATCATCTCCTTGTGTTTGCTTTGTTCGCCCTAAGTTGGCAGGGTATGCCCAGACGTGGGTCCCTTGCTCACTTTGCCACTGGATTCAAGCTAGCCTGGCTGATGAGGGCTGTTAGCCCGAATCCGGTCCCAGGATGCTTGTTTCCGGTCCAGGGAAGACATGGCTTGGCAGTTCGGGCTGGACTGTTCCCATGAGGCACAGGGTCAAGACTGATTTGCATATAGCTGTGTCTGAACTGGGGTGGCAAAGTGAGCTAAAGAACGATGATGGATTCAACCCAGATCTGTGACTGGGGGTGAGTGTCTGAAAAGTTTCAGCGCTCCGTCCATCATCTCCTTTTGTTTGCTTTGTTCACCCTAAGTTGGCAGGGTATGCCCAGACGTGGGTCCCTTGCTCACTTTGTCACTGGATTCAAGCTAGCCTGGCTGATGAGGGCTGTTAGCCCGAAACTGGTCCCAGGATGCTTGTTTCCGGTCAAGGGAAGACATGGCTTGGCAGTTCGGGCTGGACTGTTCCCATGAGGCACAGGGTCAAGACTGATTTGCATATAGCTGTGTCTGAACTGGGGTGGCAAAGTGAGCTAAAGAACGATGATGGATTCAACCCAGATCTGTGACTGGGGGTAAGTGTCTGAAAAGTTTCAGCGCTCCGTCCATCATCTCCTTGTGTTTGCTTTGTTCCCCAGGGACCACTGCCTGCCCTTATAAAATGAAACGAAAACGTTTCATTTTTATTTTTTTAAAGGCAGCCCGTTTTCCTTCAAGGAAAACAGGCTGCATTTAAAAAAAAAAAAGCTGCTTTATTTAAAAGCAGTTCCAGACATGGTGGTCTGCTGAGCCCAGCAGGCCACCATCCCTGGGAGGGCCAGCCATTCCCAATGGGGTCGCAAAATGCAAGTGCCTCATTAATATTAATGAGCCTCGCATTTTGCGACCCCATTGGGAATCACAATCAGTGTCTCTGACAAACGCAAACGAATGCAAATTGCGAGTTGCAATTTAGTATGGTCGTACATATGGCCCCTAGAGGCATATAAATCTGGAGCCTGTATGAAATTACACTTCTTCCCCAATAATTATAGGGCCCTCACTGTTCATCACCATTTTATAAATTTCCTGCAACACACGAGTTTCATCCTCAATCGGCCCCTAATAAATACAAATGTTTTGCATTACTGGAGACCGAAGCCCATATCCACTGAACCAATGTATCTGCGTGGGTACTGATCATTTCCCAGTGTATTGTATGCTTAAAAAAGATTGCCACCCTCCTATGTGCAGTGCTAGCACATGCAAGCACAGCATGGGATACCCATTTAGGAATAACTGCCAAAACATCCAGCTTAAGGGTATTTATCCAACTTAGAACAGTGCAATATTTCCTCTTACTAATGATACTATTTACAGTGCAAAATATAATTTTTATGCGCTCCATTATCCTGAAGAGGAAAAAAGGAGAAAGATAGAGCCAAGACATAAAGAAATAATGACCAACACAACTGACCTCTACCATGTTTTCCCCTTACCCCATACCACACCTACCCAGTGAACCCAACCCATCTCCCTCAATACTCCCAAACCACATATCCCTCCCCTCTCTTCAGTGTTCCTAGCCCCTGAAAGCTCCATACAACTAAGTAATGCCATAACATTTATCTGGTGCAATCAAACTGCACCTGTGACAGCCCTGGGTATTGAGCAGGTGGCACCCTTTTTCTTGAGGCCTGCAACCCTCCCATTTATCCATTAGGGTATTTTCTTAGTATTAGATGGATACTACATGTATCACCTGCATTGACGGATATAGTAATATCTGAGAGTTCTAATAATGTAGTTGCAACCACACCCTGATTATGCCTATGATTACTAGCATTAGTTGTGTTACTTGTTGAACTAGAAGAGACACCAGGTATAGACTCACCTGAATCTGATAAAGTAGTCTGGTGAGTGCTACTACTAGCATTGGTTTACATCCCACCATCCCATCTCCCAACAACTGCATGGGAACAGCATTGAACACTCTCAAGCTAGTATTTGAGTTACGTACTCTGACTCTCTCCCTTTCATAACAACACTTTCTCTTGCTATTTTACCCCTTGTCATCTCTTTTCTGAGCTTACTAACACCCAGACTTGCAGGGGTTTACAGAAACAAAAATCAGTCCCACTGCCTCCACAGTTATGATCTGTTATGTTCTCTTTTATTGGCTTGAACCTGCAATGGTGTCAGAGTTCCTTTTTCTCCCCTTCAGCTCTGCCACTTACCTCAACTTGAGCAGCTTTTCAGCTCCCCAAAAGGGCAGTCAAGTCAAGATCTCAACTAACCACCTTGGAACAGTTTCTCCGCCATGGGCGTGCAAACACAGTAGGACTTTATAACTAAAAAGGAGGGAAGACCTCTCAAGTCTTTTCAAAGCCATTTCTGAGTGTCTCAGCATAGCCAATTCATCAGCTTGTGGTAAGGCAGTTAATACGAACAGGTGCAGAAATAACTACGTCATGGTACCCGCATCGGATGAATTAGCTCAACCTCGCACAAAATCCAGGAAAGCGGACCACACCAAGCCCATACTCAATTGCTGAGGCTGCTCAGAAAGTTTACAAAGTGTAAAACAGTTGTCTGATTTTTCTTCTGATTCAGATGAGGGGGGATGTGTGTCTGAAGAACAAAAGGGCAGCTATCTCTCTAAGGAGCTGTTACCGGAGATTTTGTCCCATGTCAAAGCTAACATTGGTTCCAGGAGGAGGAGGTGACTGTAAGTTTCTCTTCTAATCTGATGCTGCAATTTCAGTCCTCCTCTAAGATGGATTTTCTGTTCCACCCTCATATCTTGGAGGTATTGAAGAGGGAATGGAAGGATCACAATAAAATCATGCTACACCGGTTTATGGCATACCTTTATCTATTGACAGATACTTATTTATAATATATATTTCCTTTGACTCTCTTGATTCTCTTGTGGCCAGTCTGGTGGGCAGCACTTCTCTAACTAAGGACTCTATCATTATGGATTAGACAGATAAGAAAGTGGATTCTGCTCTTATAAAGGTTTATTCTGGGACTCATCCAGTCTGTTGGGCAGGGATTTACAGAACCTGTGATTCATAATCTCTGATTACATACTTTAAGAAATTGTTTAGTTCAATTGTTTAGTTCAATTGAGGATTGGTCTGACTGTTCTTCCTTGCTGTAGAATACAGAAAAACAAATCAAGACATTACTTTTGATGTGGTGAAGGCCACGGAGGCGCTTCTGTTGTTGCCAGACACAATTTGGTACTTAAAGATTGGCACACTGATTCGGCACAAAAGGCTTAGAATGCGCCTCAGGAATGCTCATCTTTTGGTAGTGAGCTGGAGGAGAAACTCCATTAACTGTTTATAGAGAAGAAGCACTCATTTTTTAAGCAAAGTTCTTTTGGATTAGCTCCTCAAAAGAAGTCACTTTTTTGTCAGCCCTCTTGCAGACAACAGCAGCAATAAGGAAGCTTTGATTTAGGCCAAAGAACAACACTGACAAGAAGCCGAAATCCCCCAAAAAACAGTGGTCCTTACTATATGGCAGATGGTCAAGAGCGTGCAGTTAAAGAAAGGATTCGTCATTTTCTTCCGGCATGGCAAGCATCAACCTTAGACTGATGGGTATTCCAGATTGTTCAGCAAGGGTACAGAATAGAGTTCACAACTCTCCTGGGGGATTAAGGAGTAAAAGCAGCTTTTTGGCCTTCCAACAAGGAGAAGAGACTGGCTGTTTCTCAGGGGAGAGAGTCGTTTCTTCAGAAGGAAGCAACTTCAGTAGTACCTCTCCAGAGAGAAGCAGGAGGTTCTTGATCATTTGTCTAGTGAATAAACCAGCATGAGGATTCTGGTTGGTTTTGGACCTGAAGGTCCTAAACAAATTTGTCAAGACACTACGTTTCAAAATGGAGACATTGCAGAGAGGGATTCCGTTGGTGCTGAACGGTCACTTTATGAGCACCTTAACTTGCAAAACTGGTGAGTATAATGACAACTAAATATTAAGCATTTGTAGTCTGCGTTACATTCATCACATGACCAGCATGTGGTAGGTACGTCAGGAGTTATTTTAGACTAATAAGGGGCCGATTCGGGCCGGAAATCTCTCCGACCGAGCCGGATCCGGAGAGATTTCCGACTGAGCTGGACTCCCGCAGTCCGACCGAGCGAGTACAATGCGGTCGTATGCTGCCCGACTCGATTCGGTTGGACTCCCATTGAAGTCAATGGGAGCCGATCGTACAACGCGTACACGGGCTCCCATTGACTGAATGGGTACGTCGCGAACAGGGGGGCCCACTACAGTGGGTACGCGTCAGTGCGACTCACACCGTACATGCATGTTTAGGGGGGACCCTTGGGTCCCCCCTGTGTGCGACTCATGCGGCTACGTGTGCTGGGGGGTCCGACACGGACCCCCGAAGTCCGGCTCCGACAGCTCTTTGGAGCCGGACGCTACGAGTCGGTCGGGCTGTTCGAAGCGCGCATCGTACTTGCTCGGTCGGGTAACGTCTCCATTGCGTGGTGCGAGTCGTGTCCGTACGAGTCGGTCGGAGCGGTTCGGACCCGGGAACGAGTCGGTCGGCGATTTCGCGTACGCTCGCATCATACTTGCTCGCGCGGACGACCGTACGAATCGATCGGAAACTAGGCCTCCGAATCTGATCCGGTTAAGCCGAATCCAATTCGGTGCCCTACCGGCCGAGATCGGAATTGGCCCCAAAATGTGAGGAGTTATAAGAAGTCTATTATATGCTGAAAACAAGGATTGCGTAGTGTTTGCTGCTCTTGAAGATTTTCGAATCTTGGGCCAAATTTTATTTCACAGGCCAGTTAACATTGAGATCTTCTTCCCACTTCAGTTACACCTGTGATTTGTGTCTCTCTGTATCAGAAGATCTAATAATTTTATATAGTGTGAATGCTGATGGTTTTGAAACAAGAGTTCAAAAAGGTGATTATCCGATATCGTGACTGCATTAGTGATCGGAAGTTTAGCATATATAGCAGATACAATTTGTGCTAAAGTGTTACATTTGTATTTAAAATAATTTGAAAACTGACATTTATGTTGTGCATCAGAGAAAGATGATACTGTATTGTCCTTAAATAATTGATGAACCCATATTAACCCTTTCTCTCTTCATGGTTGCCAAACAAGTGTTGTTTTTAATTTTAATAGGTTTAGTATGCAAGATAGATGATTTTAAGAAATTATCTCTATCGTTGAGACATGGAAATAGTATGGGGTACATTAATCTGCATGTGTTTCTAAGGATGGGTTGCGACATAAATAAGGGTCGTTAGGAAAAAGATATGCATTCTTTAAATGAAAAAGGAGAAATAAAAATGTTTTCTACCTGAACCCATCCAGGATAATCATCATCAATGTTATGTAATAGCCAATAAGTGGATTGTTTTAAACAAACAGCATTGTGATAAGTTTGAAAATCCAGAAAGTTAACTCCGCCATACTGTTTATCCTATTTTAACTTCAATAAGGACATATACATGGTTTCCATTTATTCCACAAGAAAGATGTGAGTAAGAATTAATTTTCTTGAAAAAGTAAGATGGTATATTTGTAGAAATTGTACATAGAACAAATAAAACAACAGGAGCCAAAATCATTTGCAATAGAAACAAGACACCCTACTAGGAAATAAATAATGGGTTCCATCTCGTTATTAATAAGCTTTGCAATAGTTTCTTGTAAGTTAATTTAGACCATACTTTTCGCAGAATTAGAGAACCAGAGCCCCAAATATTTAATGTTATGTGGGCTCCAACAATAATTAGAAAATATATAATCAGGTTTTAAACACAATTTATTGAGAGGAGGTATCTCACCTTTTTATATATTGAATTTGTATCCTGTGACCAGGGAAACATATTTCACTTCATCAAGAAAAGCTGGAAGTGACAAAGTTGGATTAGTAATGAATAGAAGTATGTCATCTGCATACACAGATAATTTGATTTCCCCATAAATGAAACCTTGTACATATTTGTTTTTCTTATTTTAGATAAAAAATAGTTTCAAGGGCCAATATAAATAATATAGGTGATAAAGGACATCCATGTCTACAGCCTCTTTTTTACTTGAAAGGAGGGAAAATTAAGCCATTTACAAATATAGAAGCTTGTGGTGAGGAATACAAAAGTGATATTAAACTGATAATTGTGGGACCAAAGCCAAACCAATTCAAGACCTGAAAAATAAAAGGCCAATTCATATGATCAAAGCTTTTTCAGCATCTACTGCAACTGCTGCTAAATAAGACCAATAACTATTGGATTTGCTTCAAATATTAAATATTAACTTTTTATTATCAGAGATAAATCTACGTTTAACAAAAATCAGATTGTTCTTGTTTCAACAGATATGGCAGGAGTGGTTCTAAACGCAAAGCAATAATTTTTGCAAAGATCTTATAAACAATATTAACCAGGGATATTGGTCTATAATTCTTACAGAATCTAGGATCTCTATCTCCTTTAGGGATCAAACAAATCAATACATCTTGAAAGGTACCCTGAGCTGTCCCTATTTTAGAAAAGTGATTAAACAAATCATCACTTAATTTTGAGATTAAAATGTGAGAAAACAATAAATTCAATTGAAAAGCCATCTGGACCTGGCGCTTTGCCTTTTTTAATTAAATGAAGTACTTTAGTAATCTCTTCACAAGACATATCCATTTCCAATTAATGAAAATTGATATCCTTCACATTGTTTAGTTGTATGGAGGCAAGAGTGTCTAAAGTATTATAAAATTGGGCAACTTCATTTAGAATATCATCATCCTTAAATATAGGGTCTTTATTATTCTTTAAAATACATTCCACCTTAGTCCTTTCTTTTTTAATTTTGAGATTGTTTGCCAAACGTTTTCCAGCTTTATTCTGTCCACCATAAAATTTCACACTGGCGTTAAGACGATCATCATAAGTAACACTTTCTGTGGAGATTTTATTAAATTGAAATTTGGCTTTTATAATTTCATCCAAGCATGGTTTGGATTTAGATGAATAATACTTATGTTCTTATTGTTTTATATTATGCATAATATTATATAATTCTCTATTTTGCATTCTTCTTTTATTTGATATGTAGGTGATTATGAAATCCCTAGCTGGCACCTTGAAGGAGTCCCAAACCACTTGCATAGAAACATCCCCAGTAAAGTTAAGATTGAAGAACTCAATAACAGCATTTCTGATAGCTGTGTGTGAAGGATTCATCCATTAAAAGAGCATTGTCAAATCGCCATTATCTGTTTGCATTCGGAGCCATAAGAAATCAAAATCAATACTGATTGAAGCATGATTGGGTATTAGAATTGTGCCAATCTCAGCACTGATTTAGGGTTGTGATATATGTTTTGATACAAATATATGATCAATTCTATACTAGGAATGATGAAGTGGCGAGAAAAAGGTGTACTCCCTTAGAGTAGGATCACAGTGTCTCCATGCACCAATAAGTGACCTCTGAGTTATTGCACTGACAAATTGTTTCTGCATTTTACTTGGGATAAAAGTACATTAAGAATTCCTGTCAAGAAAAGAATTAGATATCTGGTTACAGTCTCCAAGTAATAATTTGTCAACTGAATATTCTATTAACTTTTGAAAAATTTTACAGCGAAAGGAATTGCCAAACATAGGGGTCTATTACGATGACTGGCGGATGCACCTCCGC